>SNQJ01S0012264.1:104931-135864 GCA_010110895.2 Picea sitchensis | reverse complement strand
ATTTTATCTTCCTCTTGGAGGTTTATCCCTCCCTTTACATTTGGAAGCTGTAGCTACCTTTGGAAGTCATTACTTCCCTTGAACAATAACTATTGATTATTTATCATATATTGTGCATGGTGTATTGTGGTGTATTGGTGTAAACATTATACTATTGTTCATTGCTCATTGGATATAGTTGAATGGTTTAAGTATAATTTGAAAAATGTTTTAAATTGTACTTGATACTGATTCACCCCCCTCTCAGTATCAACAATTAGAACAGAGGGTGAATTCGACAAAGGTTGGGTGCAATTCCTTAATGCAGGGCAGAGAAAATGGCAAGGAAAACTGAAACAATAGAGTGCCCAACCCAATTTTGGATGCTCTTATAGTGGAGTATGTTTCCCACATGTGCGCGCGAGCTGCCATGTGTAGGAGATTCGAATTTGATGGCAAGATTGGGAGAAATGGAGTGGTGCGTACTTAGATCAATGTCCAAGTCTTTTGACTTGGACATTTGATCATAACCATATGAAGAATCTTTTAATCAATGCCTGTAACAAATTTAAGTGAATGTAATTGAATTCTAGTTCCCTGGAATCTAGGACAGTTAATGGTATGCAATGTAATGGCACTTCAAAAGGCACTTTAAACGACAATGCATCCGACACCTCATCCAGTACTTCATCTGGTACCCCTGTGTTAAGTGCATTTTCGCCTCTTTTAATGGAAAACCTGCAATTTTGAAGTATTTTTTACAACCATAGTGGTTAATGAGAAGAGGCAGAGTGTTCCATGCTTACTCATTCTTCTTGTATATGACATATAGTGTCAAAACCTATAATGAATGGATTATAGCAAGAATAAAACATGTATTGTCAAACCTACAATATGCAGCTTGTAATGGAAGATAACCAATAAAGAGTGGTCTATTAAGAATGAGTTCAATAATGTATAGCACACAAGAGTTAAGCATTTAAAAATAACAT
Organism: Picea sitchensis; assembly: GCA_010110895.2. NCBI lineage: Eukaryota > Viridiplantae > Streptophyta > Pinopsida > Pinales > Pinaceae > Picea > Picea sitchensis. The sequence continues at coordinate 134,893 of SNQJ01S0012264.1, read as the reverse complement.
GACTATCAATGTAATAACCTGTATCATGGTAATAATACAAAAATTCTTGCAAAGACTCTTTTCTCTATGCAATGATCATTTGTCAGCTCATGAACCCCTCCCCCACACCTAAGTATTGTGACACCTCACAATCAAAAGTATAGGAAACTAGTCAGTATCCCCCAATAGCTGAAGATTTACAGTATGTCAAGTGTAAAGATGAAATTTCATAGATTGGTTCGACGAGACAGTTAGGAGATGGCCCCACCTATAGGATAAGAGATCCTATATATAGATAAGAAGAGGTAGGCAAGAGAGTTTCAAGATAGTATTAGAGTCATTCCCCGATGGCAAGTTTATGAGATTCATTAACCTTAGATAAACCACATATACTTCATGTCATCTTTTTCTGCAAGTAATGTTGTACATTAGGACAAGTTTAGATTTATTATTTACTTTTGTCAGATCATCATCCTCGCTAGGTAGAATGCCCTGCTGCCAGCACACATGTTCAGTACTCTGATGGGTTTACCTAGTCATACCACAGGCCGGTACCCACTGCCAGAAGACCTGTTCAGTATCTCAGCAGGTTAGCCTCTTAAACCCTCAGAGACTAGCCCTCCATCCTTTAAGATTTTATTATAAGATTGCTTATGCAAGAAGATGGGGGAACAACTCTGAAACATTTTTTTCTTTCTTTTTCTTTTTAATTGGGATGGTATTTATGTTAGAAGATGATGTTTTGTTATATTGTTTAGTGGATGTCCTGATGTAAGGGGTACTTAAGCGGACGGGGCCTATCTAAATATATGATATAATCAAGATATTTAATGTGTAGTGGATGGTACCATCGAGAAAGAATAGAAAGGTATCTCTAGGCTCAACTCACTATCTTCTTTTGTAATTATGATGATGTTTCCATGACTAACTGCTAATGAGACCTCCCTGTTACTCTTTGATAAAGACACTTGACTTATTTACTTAGGTTTCTTGGAAAAACTATATGAGAGACCTCTAGGCTTGATAGTTATGGTATCACTTCCTTATACAGTGGTGAAGAGTTTCAAGAGCAACTGCTTTAGAATGCCTTAAAAATGATAATTTTACAAAAACATGGCTAATTACAGTAAGTCACTATTCATTTGATGCTTTAGCAGACACAAAATTCAAGTATAACAATGTTTTGATGAAAGATCCTTGAAACAGTGTACTCCCGGTGAAATAATTACTTACAAAAATATCTAGAATTGCCTTATAAAAAAATACAAAACTATTTACATATATATAGTAGGAAACTCAGAAAATGTTTCAAGAACAAGGGGGGACTTCCCCATCTACAAAGGCCAATGCCTTGTCAGCTGTCATGACCTATAGAAAATCTTCTCTGGAAATGGGTTGTTGATTAAGGTTGGTTGTCATTGATGTCAACCCTTGAAGAAAGCCCCATAACACAAACGTTTGGGTAATGGACACAATATTTCTTGATGTAAATATGACTCATTATTGTTTTTTCATGGTTGTTAAGAAGTAAATATGGATGAACTCCAAAGTGGTCCCCTTATGGTAAAAGCCCTCACAGGAAGACGCTTTGTGGAGTAAGAGAACCCATGCTTAATTGTGGAATAATGAGATGAAGGAAAGTGAAATTGTCAGGGAAAATATCCTAGATGGATAGTTCTTGTCATGTCATTTCCATTTGTATGTGGAACATCATATAATTCCTCACGGTTAGAGAGTTATGGCCATGACAAGTTGGAGACCCCAGGTTTGGGTAATGGACCAAAGTTTGTTTGATGGGTAACGGTATGAGTTATGATATATTTTTAGATAATAATATTCTATATGGATATTACATGTCATGTCATTTCTGGTGGTATGTAGAACGTCACATAACTCCTCACGGTTTGAGAGTTATGGCCTTACGAAGTTGGAGGACCCTCAAAGTGGTCCCCTTATGGTAAAAGCCCCCACAGAAGACTTTGTGGAGTAAGAGAACCCATGCTTAATTGTGAACAATGAGATGAAGGAAAGTGAAATCATCAGGAAAATATCCCAGATGGATAGTTCTTTGTCATGTCATTTCCATTTGTATGTGGAATATCACATAATTCCTCACTAAGGAGAGTTATGGCCAAGACAAGTTGGAGACCCTGTGTTTGGGTAATGGACCAAAGTTTGTTTGATGGGTAAATGCGGTATGAGTTAAGGGATATATGTTTTCAGATAATAATATTCCTATATGGATATTACATGTCATGTCATTTCAGGAAGGTAGAACGTCAGCTAACTCCTCACTTCATTGAGAGTTATGGTCGTCCTTAAGAGATTTTAAAAGGTAAATAATAAAGTGAAGGATGAGTTTATTATAATTCAAAGTGAATACAAAATAATTTTTTTCAATAATAAACCTAATGGAGAAATTAGAAGTGGACCCAACCTTTAAAATAAGGAAAGTGGGCCATGGACCTAGAAGACAAGATGTTTTAAGGAAGATATTTGGAGAGCATAAATAAGAGGTAAGGCTCTCATTTAATCATTAATTTTGAGCATATTTGAATACCATAGGTGTCTTAGGGTAACGAAAATGATATCTAAGCCAAAATTCCTCAAAGTGAAGAAAAAGAATATCGAATGCAAGGAAGGGATAAATTCTTTTGATGGTGCTTTCTAAGGTATGTAATTTGCTGTGTCATCTCAAAATTTTCTCTATAATTTTTTTTATATAATGATTCAGATCCTAAAATTGATATGTGAAATTGAGAAAAACATATCCAAGTATTTGTGGTAAAAAATTCAGCTTGTGGGTCGTTGTATTTGGGGTTACACTTTGTGGAAAATAGGGTTTTGTGGCCATCCTAAAACTAGTCAAACCGTGTTTCTGGGTAAAACAAGTTCAAGTAACTTCTTCATAACAGATCCAATTCAGTGAGACTAAAATGTGTTGGTTAGGGTACAAATATCAGTTTTATTTGTAATATTTTTATAGCAGTTCATCAAATATTTTGTAAAGGGGAACGCCAAGGTTTCTTGTAATGCTTCTAATTCAGCAAGGTATGCCATTTTTTCATATAACTTATTTTGCATGAGAGGTTCCAAGTAGTGACACTTAGAGGAATTGTATAAACACATTGAAGAACATTGTGTATCAGCTCTTTAGATCTTTATACATTACAGGTTCAAAGTTATGATTACTCAGTTAGGGTTGTTGACTCAATCCAAAACTAGGGCATTGCGGAGACTAAAAAAACAAGTTTGATGAAAAATGCTAGTCTCTTGTTTTAAAGTTAAGGGAAGGTTTGGCATGAATCGTGATCATATATACACTGTATTCATTACAAAGCTGCCAAATCAGGATTTGGATGTGATGAAATTGATGAGGGCTTTCATGGTTTTGTTACATGTTGAGTACATAGTTCAGACAAGTAGTTGATGGTTGGTACATACATGAGGTGTATAGCCAGATGATGTTGGTACATATTGATGATTCATAGTTGATGGCATTTGACACATGATTGTTACATACCTTGTACATGGTTGGCCGCAATCGCTTGGTAATGCGCTTCGACCATCAGCGGCTTTACGCACCGTCGCTGCGCAATGTGCTGATTATAGGATGAGGTAAGTTTATGCAATGGTTGATGCATGGTCTGGATTTATCGGTACAATTTACGTACCGTATATCCTACAAATGGATAGTGTGACGCTGGTTCCACTTTCATTCATCTCTACTTCGTGGTGGCGGATGGGGCAAGTATAATTTATGGAAGCCACCTTCCGGCTTGTATCGGAGAATATCAGTTGTAGCCTCCTTCCTCGTCGTAGTTTGAATTGGGTATTGGTTACCTTAGGTTGTAGCCCTCGAGAAACTAGGTTGGAGCCTTCTAGTTGGTAAATTTGAAAACAAAAGGAAGTCGGTGCTTCCAAAGAATGTAAATTTCTTCATGACATATAAGAAAAAAGAATTATGGTTTCTCCCCGATTTGGTTTCCAATGAAAAACACCGTGTAATTGCGGTATATGTGTGATCGTTTATTTCTTAACGCTTCATTATTGGATAATTCTACATTGATATAACATTTGAAGAAACATTTAATTATGCTATTACCGATTCACCCCCTCTCAAGAATCCAACAATTGGCGTATCGAAAGGCAAGTTCTTCGTAAATCGGGCTTAAATCCAATCGAGGTAGATCATGGAGAGTACCAAATCAGATAAAAATGGAATACCACAGCTTTGATGGATGCTAGTTTCTTTTTACATAAGGATGAAGACATATATACAGCAACATGGATTTCAAGTTTGGAAAACAAATTTAGATGGATACACAAAGCACTACGCCCACCAACAACACAAAACCGAAATCCCGCCAGAATAATTCCAAATCCATAAATGCACTTCTAAATGGTCTCAATGAAACAATATCACCGTTGTACCATTGTAACTGCTAAAGATTTGGATTTGACGCCAAATAATAAGAAGCGACCAAAGCCGAAGTGTTGAAAGCTTCAAACTTACAGAGGTCATGAAACCAAGTTCGAAGGAAGATGAAGAGGCGTTGCCTAATTTACGAAATAATGAAAGAGGGAATGCAATCATAGGATTGGGAGAGGGAATCGGCGAATCTGTAATTGTTCAAAAGGGTACTAAGATCTCTTCCTATGAGATTCAACCCTAATATATCATCACCAGAAGAAATATCAGATCTAAAACCAATAAGCATGAACGAACTGCACGGAATCTTCACAACACATGAGATGAGAAATTAACAGAAAAATCCAATGTAAAGAAGTTCTTCAAAGCATCCAAGGTTAAAAGATCAAAGAAAAAGAAAAGGAACAAGAAGAATATAACAACAACAATGATGTCTCGAAGATGACGGCGAAGTGGCCAACTTTGTCAGAAGACGGAACAAGGGAACCAATAGTAAGTACATAGGTAAGCTTCCTTTTAGACTCAAAGCCTTAATCAACGGTACGGTCATTTTGGTTAACAAACGTCCTCATAAGCGAGAACACGAAGGTTACTCAAAGGCGTAAACATATAAAGGAAAAATATCCACAAAGAAAGTTTTGGCGAAAAACTTTTGCACCAAAGAAGACATTTCATCACCAGATGAAGATGAAGTCGCTGACAGTGAAACTACGGTATCTCCACCGCAACCCGTTAAAATAACTGTTGTTAAACGCTGCGCCATGCTGTACAAAACCGCAGCCGACTCCTGGCGCTGTTCCAATTGACAGCAGCTGCCAGCCGTCAAAACCGCCGCCAACTTATGTTTATCACCGGTCCGTAAACGTTCGACCAAACCGAAATGTCCAAACAAGATGCAATCAGCCAGCACCCGTTGTTCACAACGCAGCAAGTTCACGACCAAACCCAGCATCGCACCAACATGAATACGCGCCAAATGAACAGTCAAAAATTCCGGAATAATATCGTACCAAAACCGGTTCCTACGTCCGAACTTGGATAATCAGACAAAAAAGGGATTATGCTCCAAAACAACAGAGTAAGAAACAAATCCAAAAAGTTATGCAAAACAATCAGGATAAAAAGATACAAGGAAGACATGGGATAATTCTCCAACAAGAAGGTTAGATTCTAAATCAAACAACGATAGAGGTGCCTCAAGAAGAAGAAGGATCTAGCTAAGAACACCTCCTTTCATAAGAGCATTCAACTACCTCGTGCATCGTAAACTATATTTTTTGGTTCATGCTATGCATGTAATAATTTTGGACATAAAGCTATAAATTGAGAGCCACAATGTGAACAATAACTACTTTGAGAGTTATACACAAAAGGGTTATCTAAGAAGACCCAGTGAAACACGTAGAAGAAGTTGGAATAGGTTTGAATCTTTGAGCACCTAAGTGGAATACCGTTATAAATGTAACAATTTTGGACACATGGCTAAAAATTGCGGAATGACAAATTCCTAAAGGAACTCCTCAACAGAGTCATCGCGAACCCTGTTCATTAAGGATAAGAAAGCAAGATCAAGATAGCAATGAAGAATACACAGTCTCTCTACAAGATAAACAAAAGAAACATGGTTGGTGGCATGTTGAGAGTGGATGTTCAAACATTACATGCGATAGATACAAGTTTCTTACATTATTAAAGGAAAGAGATGGATCATTTCCCTTTGAAATGACGATTCATCCAAAGTCATTGGAAAAAGCACAGTCCGAACTAGGAACAAGAATGAAAAGACAAGCGTAAAATGTCTCTACCAGTGAAGATATGAAACATAACTTTTAAGTGTGAGTCAAATGTGCGACCAAGGTCATAAAGTTACCTCACTGGCCAAAAGTGTGAGAGAAGGTCTGTGGAAATTGGTCGCCACGACCTAAGAACTTCAAGAAACATATATATGTGTTAAGAGAAATTGGAAATGAAAAGGTTCTCTAGGAAAGGAAGATGAAATTTGGCCATGGTACAGAAGAATGGGTCACATGCATTTTGATAAACTTGTAAAAGTAAACAAAAGAGAAGCAAATGAGAAATGCCCTGCATCAAGAAAACCAACCAAGCATTTTCAAGGAAAGCAAACAAAGACTACGTTCAACCAAAGGAATATTCAACACCAAACCAATCGGAAATTGTGCATACCGATCTAGTTGGACCAACTACAAAAAAAGGCTTAAAAAGGTGAGAGATAATTTCTTTATGTTAATATTGATAGATTATATTAAGAATGACTGCAGCTTGTTTTCTCAAGAAAAAAACTTAAGCTTTGAAAAAAATTTCTAAGATTCTACAAGGAAATTGTTGAAAAATGAGATGGATTCAATAATCAAATGCTTAATATAGAATAATGGAGGAGAACTCACCTCAAATAAATTTATGGACCACTACAGAATAACCTGGAATAAAAAGGCAATTCTTCGTTGTTAGGAAACCCCAACAAAATGGAGTTGTTGAAAGAAAGAATAGATAGTACAAGAAATGGATCTAACAATGATAATGGATTCAAAGTCAACATATATTTTTTGGACACAAACAATACATACATCATTTCACATTCAAATAGAGTAATGCTTAGAAACAACACTCCACACAAAACTCCTTATGAGCCATGGAAAGGAAGACCAACAAATGTGAAGCACTTTCGAAGTTTTTAAGCAAATGCCAAGACCATAAAAAGAGAATATGGCATAATGGAAAGTTTGACTCGTGGTGGACAAATGAATACTTGTTGGTTACTCCAAGTACAAGGAAAAGCATACAAGCAGCCAAATCTAAGATTAAACAAAAGTTTTGGAAAGCACTCAACGTAACAATTGATGCAAAATAGGCGCACTGGTGAATCAAGAAAGAAGAAACAAATCAATGGAACAAATTTTAAAAGAAGAAGATGAAAAGAAGAATAAGATGAATATGAAGATGAAGCGAATACAACAGAAGTAGAAGTTCACCTCCAAAGACACTTATAGAAACGAAAATGTAAGAACTATCCTTCACCAGATTATTGGAAACAAAGATGTGGTAGGAGTTGAGACTAGAAGAAAACCATTCCACCAACAAACACCTAGCACTCTTATCTACAATTGAACCAAACCATTTTGAAGAAGCCAACAAGGATGTGGAATAATACAAGGATGAAGAATTTGGATCACCAGAGAAAAAATGACAATTGGGAATTGGTCCCACACAAAGAATAAGAATGTGATCTGCACAAAATGGGTTTTTAGGAATAAATTGAATGAAGATGGACAAGTTACAAGCACAAACTAATTGGTTTGCAAAGGATATGCACATATTGAAGGAACCACCTTGAAGAGACATCTTCCCCAAATTGCTAGAATGAAGCAACTCGCTTGTTTTTAGCTTGTGTACGTTCCAAGAATGTTAAATTATATCATATGGACATATAATCATCTTTTCTCAATGGGGAGCTTGAAGAAGAAGTTCACATTGAACTTAAGGATTTCAAATTTGTCGTAGAGAACACGCACTCATGTGTGTGTGTAAAATTAAAGAAGGCCTTGTAGTCTAAAAAGGCTCCTAGAGAATGGTACTCTCGACTAGATAAATATCTACAAAGTGTGCAAGGTTCAAAAAGGAAGTGCGCATATCAACCTCTCTACATCAAGATAATTCAAGGTAATATTTTAATAATTGAAGTTTATAAGCTGACTCATATTTTGGTAGTGATGATGACAAGTTAAGCCAAAATTTGCAAAATACATGTAATGAATGGTCTGCCTGCTACTTGAGAAACTATCCTTCTTTCCTGGACTGACATCAAAGCAAACATAAAGGAATTCTTTACTTCTCAAACAAGGCTATCAGAGGAAATGCTAAAGAGGTCTAAAATGGAAGATTGCAAACTTATCACTCCCATGCAAACTAGTTGTAAGTTGAGTTAAAGATGATGATTCATAGTCCACTGGGAGGCAATATAGGTGAATGATTGGTGGCCTACTATATGCGACAACATCCAAACCACATGTAAAATGTAGGTAGCTGGACAAGTGGCACGATTTCAAGCAAAGACCAAAGGAATCACATGCATTAGCAGAAAAGAGGATCTTCAAATATCTCAAAGGAACATAAGAGTTTGGATTATGGTATCCAAAAGAAAAAAGATCTATCACTTATTTCATACAAAGATGCAAGACAAGGTGTTGTATTGATGACCTAATTTTAAGCACCAGTGGAGCATTTCTCTACTTAGGTGAGTGTTTGGTATCATGGATAAGAAAGAAACAATCATCGTATCTCTATCTACAACCGAGGTAGAGTATATTACAACAAAATCATAAGTTGTACATAGGGTCTTCGGATGAAACAAACTTTGAAAGATATAGAGGTTGAGTATGATGAGCTCATACCAATATATTGTAGGGAGGCATATGCTACTAATATCTCAAAAACCTAGTGATGCACTCCAAGACGGCTAATATTCCAATCAAGTATCACTTTCTATGGGGAAATTGTGCTGCGTAAAAGAACATCAAAGTTAATATGGGCACAAAAGTACCAGCAAGTGGTACATCTTTACAAACCACTTTCACAATGGGAAGCCTTTGAATATTCACCAAAGACTGATATTTCTACTCCAAAATGAATGCTTTTGAATGCTTACCTAATGTCTTAGATGTACACGAGAACCACCATAAGAGGGACACAACTTTTGGGGAGCAACCTCAGATGGAAATATACCTTTCCATTGACGACAAAGGGGGAGAGATTTCCATCAGAAAGCGGAGGATGCAGGCATGGTTCCGTGGGGAGGCGATTTATGTAGAGGAAATAGGCATGGTTCCAAGGGGGAGCATATTTATCAGATGAAAAGAACAAAGGCATGGTTCCAAATATGAGTGATATGATTTTAGTATTGCATCGAAAGGTTGCCATAAATGCCAAAGGGGAGATTGTTGATTCAAGGTTGAATGTCATTGATGTCAACCCTTGAAGAAATCCCATAGCACAAAGGTTTGGGTAATGACCTAAGTTTGTTTGATGTAAACATGACTCAATATTTTTTCTGGTCATAAGAAGTAAATAATGAACCCAAAGTGGTCCTGCTATGCAGGAAAGTCATTACATAAAGACGCCCGTGGGAGTAAGAGAACCCACGCTTTAATTGTGGAATAATGAGATTATGAAAGTGAAATTTTAGGGAAATATCCTAGATGGATAATTCTGGTCATGTCATTTCAGCATGAACACCACATAATTCCTCACAATAGAGCCATGAGAAGTTGGAGACCTGTGTATCTGGGTCAAGAACCTGCCTACTTTGATGGGTAACGGTATGAGTTATGATGTATATTTCAAATAATACTATTCTATAGGCTTGATAGTACATGTCATGTCATTTCAGTGGTAATGAGGAATGTCACATAACTCCTCAATGGGTTTGAGAGTTATGGTCTAATGGGTTGGAGGCCCCTCATGTCATCTAGAAGCCCCAAAAGGTCAAAGTAGTCAAAGTGGTTTGGCAGATTTTAAAAGGTAAATAATAAAGGAAGTGATGAGTGTATTGGCACTAAAGGAATACAAAATAAATTATTTCAATAATAAATTTAATGGAGAAATTAGGAAGGGACCCAACCCTAAAATAATAAGGAAAGTGGCCACACCCTAGAAGATGTTTTAAGGGTTACTTGAGAGTATAAATAAGAGGCAAGGCTATCTCATTTGAATCATAATTTGAGAATAATAACATCTATAAGGTAAAAGAGGCAACTAAATGATATCTAAGCTGAAATTCTCAGGAAATTGAAGAAAAGCCACTGAAATGAGATATAAATTTGATATTTCATATTATCCGATATTAATGATGGAGAGAGAAAATATATCCAAGTATCTATGGTAAAAAATTCATCCCGTGGGTCATTGTATTTTGGGAAACACAACGGAAAATAGGGTTTGTATTAGTCCCTAAACTAGTCAAAATCAAGTGTTACTAAAACATCATAACTTCTTTCATAATAGATCCAAATTTAGTGAGACTAAATTTTTTGGTTATTTACAAATTTCTTTAGTATGTTTTTGTGTTTCCAGATCAATTCATCCAATATTTTGTGCTGTGAACGCCTACAAGGTCGCCTCTAGAATAAGCCATAATTCAAAGAAAGTATGTCATTTTGCTATAACTCATTTCTGATAGGATCCAAGTAGTGAAAATTGTAGGACCATGTGAAAACATCCTAATACTACTGTGTATATCGCTTCTTTACATCTTTACATTATAGGTTCAAAGTTATTATTACTCAAGTTAGGGAAGTTGTTGGACTAATCCAAAACTAGAAATGTATATCAAGCTCATTGGCACGCTAGTCTCTTTGTTTTTAAAGTTAAGGAAGGTTTACAAGAATGTGACTATGCCGACCAGGTCTATTATAGATCTGGCAAATCATATTTTGATGATGAAATTGATGAGGTCTTTTGTTATGGTACATGTTGAGTACATTATTGAAACAAGTAGTTTATGAGTTGGAGCACATGCATACATGAGGTGTATAGTTGGATGATGTTGGTACATATTGATGAGTATTGGTTTATGAGAAGTTGATTACGATTGGTACATACTTTATTGTACATGGTTGGATGCACTTTTTTATGGTACAGGTTGATTATAGGTTGGTGCATGGTTGATGCACTTGTTTATGGTACAGGTTGATTACAGGTTGAGGTATAGGTTGATGCATGGTTGATGCATGGTTCATATTTATTGGTACAGTTTTATAGTGGTATATATCACAATGATAGTGTGACAGTGGTTCCATCATTCTTCTTTTACTTCAGGGTGGCATGACAAGGCAAGGACAGGTGGTTGTAGCCACCTTCCGGTTGTAGCTAGAGAATATTGGAGGTTGTAGCCTCCTTCTGGTTGTAGACAGAGAATTGGGGAGTTGGAGATTCCCTCAGGTTGTAGCCCGAGAAACTAGGGGGTTAGAGCCTCCTTCTAGTTGTAGATGGAAAACAAAGGAAGTTGGTGCCTCCAATGAATGTAATTCTTCAAGACATATAAGAAAAAACATTACGTGGTTTTCTCCCGATTTGGGTTTCCACGTAAAACACTGGTGTACTGTGTATATGTGTGATTGTTTATTTCTTACTGCTCATTATTGGATAATAATTCTACATTGATATAAAATTTGAAGAAAAAGGATTATAATTACGCTATTACTAATTCACCCCCCCTCTCAGTAATCCAACACTTATGATAAAACTTAAGTCGGTGTCCATTTACCACAAAGGAGACTTGTCCATCGTGAATTGTTTTAATTTTTACAGCTCCATTGTCATATACAGTGTCTACCTCATAAGGGCCCAACCAATGGGTGGTAAATTTTCCTTTGAAGGTTTTGAACCGGGAATCAAACAACACGACCCAATCACCGGGCTGCAAGTGTTTTTTTTTAATAAAATTGTCATTCCACTTGCTCCTTTGGTTTTGGACTAATATCGTCCATTGGATGGAATCTTGCCTGATTTCATCCAACCCATTCAAATGTAGGGATCGTTGCTTCTGATCCACATCCAGGGTCAATCCTAATTCTATGGAAATACAAAAGGTCCTTACTTGGAATTCTATTGGTAAAAGTACTTGTTTCCCGTACACTAGCTCATAAGGGGTATTCCCAATGGTATTTCTCCAGGTAGTTTGGTATTCCCATAAAGCTTTTGGGAGCCTATCAGCCCAATCTCAGTGATGTAACTGAACAGTCTTGGTCAAGATGGCTTCTAGAACTTTGTTTGTGGATTCTACCTGACCATTGGCTTGCAGGTGGTATGGATAAGATTTACAATGTTTAATCCCATATTTCTTTGTTAGCTCTTTCATCATCTTGGAAGTGAATTGAGTGCCTTGGTCGGTAACAATTTCACGAGGGAAACTGAAGTGGCTAAATATTTCTTCATAGATAAATTTGACAACAAAATTTTTTGTGGCCCTGAATAGGGCTTTTGCCTCTACCCATTTGGTGACATAGTCCATACAAACCAATAAATAGTTCTTCCTATGGGACATGGGTGAAATTGGTCCTACAAAGTTGAGGGCCCATTTTTCGAAAAGTTCTATCATAACTTGGGCCTGTAAAGGCATTTTGTCAAATGATGTAGGTCTACCTATCCTTTGGCAACTATCACAACTTCTCACATACTTGGCAACATTTTTGAAAATGCTAGGCCAATAGTAACCTGAATGTAATACCTTATATGGTGTGTGTTTGTCAGAGAAATGGCCACCACATGGTCCATCATGAAAAATTCGTAGTATTTCAGGGACCTCGTCCTCTCGGACACATCTACGAATAATCAAATCAGGACCTGTGCGAAAAAGATCATGACCAACCCAAGAGTAATTAGCACTCTATGTAATAATTTCCCTCTTTTCATGAGGTGACAAATGAGACGGTAACTTCCTAGTAGCCATATAGTTTTCCATATCTACAAACCATGGGGTATTGACAGAAAGGGAAAAAAGATGCTCATCTGGGAAACTATCATCTACAGGGATGTCATCATCCTCATTCTTTATTCGGGAAAGAAAATCAACTACTACATTATCCTTTCCAGGTTGGTCAAGCACAGTAATATTAAATTCTTGTAATAACAAGAGCCACCTAGTCACTTGGCCATTAGTTATAGGTTTATTCATGAGGAACCTAATGGAAGAATGATCAGTGTGTACAAATACTTCATAACATGTAATGTAATGACAAAATTTGTTAATAGCATGAACAACTTCCAAGAACTCTTTCTCGGCGACTGTGTAGTTCAACTCAGCAGGGGACAAGTTCTTGCTTATAAAATAAATGGCATAGGATTGTTGGTCTTCTTTCTGCCCTAATACCCCTCCTATTGCGGTGTCATAGGCATCAGTGGATATATGAAATGCGAGAGTCCAATTGGGCCCTCTAATAATTGGTGCCACAGACAGCTTGGCTTTCAGGGTTTCAAAGGAAATTTGACAATGGTCAGTCCAAACAAAATCAACATCTTTTATCAATAATCCAAACATAGGTTCAACAATCTTTGTAAAATTTTCAACAAACCAACAGTAATATCCGGCATGTCCAAGAAAGCTTCTCACCTCTTTCTGATTCTTGGGGAGTGGAAGTCTAATAATAACCTCAATCTTTGTAGGATCGAATTTTATTCCTTCAGATGAAACATGATGTCCTAGAACCACTCCTTTAGTTAACAACATTTTTCATTTTTCATGACTTAGAGATAGGTTTATTTCCTGGCATCTGATGAGGAATTTTTCTAAGTTGTCTAAGGCTTCCTGGTAAGTGTTTCCATAGAATATGAAGTCATCCATGTAGACCTCCACACAATCATGAATAAGATTGGAAAATATCCCTAATACTACCCGTTGAAATGTGGCAGGAGCATTACACAATCCAAATGGTAAGACCCTATAGGCATAGGTGCCCCAAGGACAAGTAAAGGTAGTCTTTTCCTAGTCCTCGGGTGCTATAAGAATCTGGTTGTACCCGTTGTACCCATCTAGAAAGGAGAAATACTTCTTTTCAAACAAGGTTTCTATAACTTGGTCAATGAAAGGAAGAAGAAAGTAGTCTTTTAGAGTGGCCTTATTGAGTTCCCAGAAATCAACACAAATTATCCATTTCTTGGACACTTTCTTTGGAACCACTACTAGTGGGGATACCCACTTACTGTTGGATATGGGATAGATAAATCTAACATTTAGCAACTTTTGAATCTCCTCCTTGACTATATATTTGAGTGTTGGGTTCATCCTTCTCTGGGTTTTCCTAACAGGTGTTACTTCCCCCTAGGTGTATATATGATGGATGCATGTGTAAGGGTGTATACCCTTCATGTCATTGTATTCCCAGGCAAATGATCCTGATTGTTCTTTAAGGATATATACTAACTGTTTCTGTTGGTATGTATATAACTTAGAGTTTATATGTAAAAATTTCCCTGGACTAATCTCATAGGGCATAGTATAAGACATGGTAGACTCATTGATTTCAAAAATAAAAGATGTCGAAGACAAAACAAATGGATCTAATTGTTCTTGAAATTCTTCCCCAAACATGTACTCAAATTGGGGAAAATATTGTGGAAAATCCACACATGTAATAAAAGAAATGAATTTGTTTAGCACATTTTCTGGTGTATGCTCCTGAAGTGCCCTTACATGGTCACTAGGCAATATGGGTTCTTCCCAGTCTTCGTTTTCATATGGACATTCAAGCCACCATAGATTATCCACAATAGGTTGAGCTGGAGGGTAAATGGTGAGCTTCTGGATAGAGAGACCATTTGAGATGGTCATTTCTCCTTCTCTACAGCCAATAAATGCATTGGTTGTGGCTAGCCAAGGTCTTCCCAAAATAACAGGATGGCCTTGAGAAGGATCCTTTGAATGAATGACAAGAAAATCTATAGGGTACTCCCATGAGTCTAAAGTAACCATGAAATCATCAAAAATCCCTTCAGGTATAACCCTAGTCTTATCTTCTAATTCCAAAATGGTTGGGGTAGGCCGAAGAAGAGGTTGTAACTATAATTGTTCCAAGGTAGTAGCAATCATAACATTGATGGATGCCCCTAGGTATATGAGAGTGTTTCCGATGGGGACCTCCTTAATGGTTATGGTCACTAGGGGGTTTCCTGGATTCCCATACTTTGCTAGCTTTGGTTGCTCTGATATGTACTCAAAGAGTCTTCCTACCAAGTGTACTATATGAGGGTCCTTTTGCTTCCTACATGGCTTCTTGATACACAATTATTTGACTACCTTACTATAGATTGGAATGTCTTTAATGGCTTGAAGTAGAGGAATCTTGACACAAATATTTTTCAATTCATTCAAAATGTCAAATTTTGATCGGGTGGTAGGTTTCTCGATTACCAATCGGTCTAGATAAGGAGGGACCTTTGTAATTTGTGAAGGTTCATTTTGGGGAAGATTGGGTTCTTGATTCTTCAGGATAATAACATCTTCCCACCTAGTGTCATCTGTGGGTTGTTGGGTGGTTTCTTCTTCCTCTTCTTCCTAGATGACTACTGAAGGTCTCTGCCTATCTAGAACTTTTCCCAATATTAGTTGCATTTCCTGTAATGGAACAGGAGTAATGACATATGTCAGGAAGGCCTGCATCTCAACATTGTTAAGAGGTTGAGGGGGCTTATTATTGGGATTCGGCACTGGTTGTGCCGGTAATAGTGTCGATTTTGGGGAGCTTGCATTTTGAAATTGGAGTGGTTTTTGTTGTGGGATAGGAGGTAAAGGTGGTGGAACAAAACCTGGCAAAGGCTGCAGAGTGTTTGATGAGAATTGAGAATAAGGATGGTTGTACATAGGAATAGGTGGAGCTTGAGGATTTCCTTGGTTGTTTCCTCCCCTCCATCCTTGAATCCAAGGATGTTGGTACTGAGTAGACTAGTTTTTCCAACCTGGTGAGTTCCATTGTTTTTGTTGATAATGGGGTGGAACTTGGGACTATAGATCCAGGTATGTGGGTTGATTCCTAGGTTGCCATGGCCTCCTAGGTGCATAAGAAGACTCCCCAAGATCTCCACTCCTATAGATGGCTAATAAACTGGGAAATGATGGACATTTTTTAGTCACATGGTCTTCTGTACAGAAGCCACAATCTGAAATGTTATCTAATGGGCATTCCCTTGAGGAATGCTTCCTCCTACATCTTGGGCAATATATGCGCATTGCTTCATTTTCCTCCTCCTGTTTCTTTTTGAGTTTAAGGGTATCCAATTGGGAACCTATTGTGCTTAAGATGTCGGTCTTGAAGTTTTCTAAAAGGTTCCCTATCTCTGCTCTCGTAATACCACCTGAACTAACTAGTTTTAAGATTCTATTGTAAGGGTCTCGAATATTCTTCCCCATTTTGGCTCTACTCCTTGAGTAGTTTTTACACATTTTAAATATTTCAGCAAATCGTTTATGAGAAATATCACTTGATTCCATTAGGTTAAGCATATCCAAATATTCTTCTGAAATTCCCTTAAGGAAAAGAGCCCTAACTGCATCCTCTGGGAGGTCATGGTATTTTGACTTTTGGGAGATATAACCAAATCTTTCCATATAGTCTTCAAGGGTCTCATCTTTTAACTATTGGACTTTAAAGATTTCATTACGAGACTCTTTGGTCTTGCAGTAGTCTTGGTACTTTTTGATAAATATGTCTTTCATCGCTTCCCAAGACCTAATACTAGATTCTCCCAACCCCATGAACCATCTTAGTGCAGAGTCTTTGAGGGTGGCAGGAAAGAGTTTTAATTTTTGGGTATCTTGCACATAGTTGTAGCTCCTGCACAAGATGCCAAATTCAAAAAGGAAGGTGTTTGGATATTCATTGGTTTTACCATAAAAAGTAGGTAGTGCTGAGAGATGAATATTCGTCATGTTGACATTTGGAGTGGTGTCTAAAATCGAAAACCCGAAGGTAGTTTCGGTTTTGTTTCCAGATTCTTCTTCCTCTCTGTGTCTGACATTGTTATGGTCCTCCTGATCACCCATATTTTCTTGGTTTCCAAAAAGAGAGTACCTAATTGGTTTTATCTTTGAAGAGAACAAGGTTTCCCTTTGATGAAAAGGTCTTCCTACTGATTGGATGTCTGGGACTCTACTCGAGCCAGTTGAGATTATTGGTGCCAAATTTTCTATGTTAATATGAGAGATAATTACATTGGTTGAGCTACCAAACAAAAGATTCACCTGTTCAGGGTCTATGATATCTTTAAAACTAGGTTCCCCTGGTGGTGGTGTAAAAGCAAAGGTTGTATTGTTTGGTTTTGTGGAAGACTTGAGTGGTGTTGCCTCCTGTCCTAGTGTGATTGATGCTTCAATTTCTTGTTCTATAGTGCTCCCTGTGTTAGTCCCTTCAGAGACTATTTTAGCTCTTTGGGTTGAGCTAGCTCTTGTTTTTCAGTATCGGTTGTGGATTTTATAAGAGGAACGTTCCTTCCCCCAAAGAGATCAGAAGGAACCTTGGTTGAAAGTTATGATTTTGATTTAATGTATCTACCTTGTGGGTCTCTATGCCTATTCATGAAAGAAAAGAAAAAGAAAAAGAAAAATCTACCATTTGATTCCTAGGTCTATTCATGAAAGAAAGCAAAAATAAAAACTACTTTTGGGTTTGGGGGAACCTACTATAGCAGATGTGCAGGTTCTTACCTTTCATCTTAAATTTCCCCCACCACCAAACTAATGATAAGGTCTAAGGATGATCTAATTCCTAATTAATTCTTACCTTAAGTCAACTCCCCGACAATGGTGCCAAAATGTTAGGTGATTTATATGTACTAAAAAAGACACTAAGCTACCCTCAATTAAATTGTCAACCCAGGGTAAGTAAACTTAGAGTTGTAACAAAATATATGCCAAAGGTAAAAAGGTTGGTAGAAGTGTAGAATAACTAAGGAAAGAAGCTATCTAGGGCTAATCTACTCAAGAAAACCTATCTAATGAACAAACCCTACTAAGCAAATTGAAACTAGGTAACCTAAGTACTTTTGGGCCAAGGACTGATGGATAGTTCCTAAGAAAGCGAATGAAAACTCTATGTAAAGCAAACTAGTTCATGACAGTAACCAAAGGTAAACTACTAAGCATACTAAGAAAATGATGAAAGCAAACTACCTTTAACTTGCCAACCTACATTCAATGAGAAACTACCCTATGAAACCAAATAAATAAGCAAGTAAGAAAAAGCACCTATCTAACCTATTAAAGCAAATAGACAAGCAAGCAAAAGCACCTAATTAACCTATTAAAGCAAATAGACAAGCAAGAAAAATCACATAACTAACCTATTAAAGCAAATAGACAAGCAAGCAAAAGAATAAAGCAAAAGACAAGTAAGCAAAGACTTCTCATTGAACAACTACCTAGCCTAAGAGGCAAGTGAACTAAATTCCTAATGAAAAACTATTTCTCTTGTGTGAAAGGAAGTTTAAATGCTCAATGCAATGCATGAAAGGAACTCTATTCTATTGAAAGCAAGAAAGACTACCAACTAAAGTTATTAAAACAAGAAACTATCTTTTCTAACTTATGAAAGCAAGAAACTAACTTTAACCTATAAAACACTCAAATGTAATGTTGGTGGTTGTGTGAATGCCTTTGGTGGTGACAGATGATATCTCGATGACACTTGACAACAAAGGACAGTTCTAATGGTATAAGCTCAATACTAATTTCAATGGAAAATGAAAGGTGTGAAGTAAACAGTCCAATGAAAACTTAGCCATGATAAAAGTACAATGAAAACTTAAACATGATAAAAGTAATGTTAAATACCCTACATATTCATGTATAAACCATCAACATCATAATGAGATCATCATTATCTAACTAAGTAATTTAACTGCATTTTAATCTATGAAAGGAAATTGCATGAAAGGAAACTATACTATGTTTATTTTAATCATTCAAGCTATGATAAAGAAAATGATTGAAACCAGAAATTAAAAACATGATATTAAAAAGTGAATTGACAATTACATTTAACCAATAACTAAGCAAGTGAAATCTATCTAAAACTGAAGTAAGCAAGCTATGATTCAAAAACTTGAAGCAAATATATCCATACATCAATCTTTGTCAGAAGAAACTCAGATTAAAACTATGCTCTGTTCTAATTAAAAATCTGTTCTAAGCTTGACTGTAAAAATATAAAAGAAAGCACAATCTAACATCTAACTGCATGCGGGGTTAGTATAATGAGAGAGAGACTTTTTAATTGCACACGGAATTAGTAAAGAGACTTAGAAACTTGCAAGACTTTTCTAATCTATAAAATCAACACATACTATCACAAATCATCATCTAACCTGCAAAAAGAAGTAAAACAGTAAGCTACAACAAACTAATTAATTAAATAAAAATATACATGCATAGGAAAATGAAAAGACAATTTACATTAGAAAAATGAAAAATAGACATGTGAAGAAAGTTGCCAGACTGGTGGTGCCCCCCCCATAAAGTCGTGGTCACTATCTAAAATCACACCACAACCTCAGCAGGACAAATTCACCATAAAAATCCAAAAACACAGTTTTGGCACTATTCTAGCAATGTAAAACTAGAAACAGAGCAAAATCATTTTTCTGGAAATTCTGATGCTTATGCTACTTGGTTAACAATCTAATGAGCATCCTATTGGTATTTATAAGCTTACAGCCTAGGTGGTCGACCACAGGAGGGTTGAACCACCTCTAAATTCGGCAAATTACATTAAATGCATCCATTACTAACAAAACAGAGGAACCCAATGAGCGCCCTCTTTGGACAATTGAAATCGAGTTGTCTTGAGTTTATTAGCTGGAGGGGGCGATGAAAAACAAAACCCATGTGCTCGATTTTTCCACCACTGTCTGCCAATACCATAACCACCAACTTGCCTTATGTTTTTTGTGCAATACTGGGTGCTGGAACGAGTGTCGGATCAAGTACCAGAACAAGTGCTAGATCAAGTGCCGGAACAAGTGTCGAACCAAGAAACATGGTTCGTTTTGCTCTGCAATAGCAGAAAAACATGAATTAACTCTTGGAAACCATAAAATATGATAAATTAAACTTGATTGAATCACAAAACATGAATTATACGTACCTCATCCATATTGTATCATTTTATCATAAAATTATTCAAAAATCTCCTTTGAAAGATAAAAAATGCATATATACATATGGAAAAAAGTGTATAATAACGTCATGAAGATGATCATATCTCGAGCCCAATAGAGTCATAGATAGACTATGATCATCTATCATTGCTTTAGTTGCCTCAATGATAGTTCTGTTTTTCCTTTCAGCAACCCCATTTTGTTGAGGGTTGTAAGGAACTGTTAACTCCCTCTTGATTCCTTCTTCAATACAAAAATTGTTGAATTCTTTTGAGGTGTCTTATCCTCCATTATCTGATCTTAATATTTTGATTTTTCTTCCAGTCTGGTTTTCAATCTGAGCTTTGAATTCGTGAAACTTGGCAAGGACTCCATCCTTGTTCTTCAAAAAGTAAATCCAAGTTTTCTTGGAGTGATCATATATGAAGAGTACATAATATAAGTACCCATTTAGGGATGCAACAGTCATTGGCCCACATACATATGAATGTATCAAGTCCAAGATTTCATTGGATCTATTGTCACTGCTAGGAAATGATCCTTTAAGATTTTTTTCCAAGGGAACAACCTTTGCAAATACTTTTATGCTGAATCTGTATTTCTGGTAGACCTGTTACCATTTTCCCTAGAGATGGAAGAACTCTATAATGAATGTGAACAAGTCTTTTATGCCACAACTCACTCAAGATGATAGTGTCATGTAATAAGGCTTGAGCTGGTTTGATGGCTAATTTGTACAGGCTAATTTCTTAGACACCAATTACTTTGGAAGAGATTATACGAGAGTCTTTGTGCCATGCAAGAAATATTCCTTCTGAGAAATAAATTTTGTAGCCTTTGTCTTCCAAGGATGAAATAGAGACAAGGTTTATCTTCATTCCGAGTACATATAGTACTTCTTCTAGTTTGAGATGCATATTTTAATCTAGTTGGAAGGTAGAAGTTCCAACTCCTCTCTCATTATATCTGGCATCATCTCCAAGAATAAAAAGTAGATGTGTCTCTTTCTCAACGAAACGTGTTAGATGATTTCTAAGACCAGTCATGTTCCTAGGGCACCATTGTAAATTACTCAAGTATTTTCATTGATAGGAACCATACTTGAGAGTGTTGAGATGTTTATATATTCATTTCCTTGAGGTCTCGTCTTCCTGGAACTGAGCTTTCTTCCCATCATGATTTTGCTCATCTTGCCAAACCCTTGTTAACTAGGCTAGAAAACCTAACGGCTAGGCTAGGCTATCACTTTTAGGTTTTTTTGGTCTTATGAATTCCAACAATAATCCTTGAGAAATATGATATCCCCGGTAAGATGAAGAGATTCTTCAAGAAGTTGCAGAAATACAATTCTGAATTTTTCTGCAGAATTTTGCGAAACCCTAGAAACCCTTAGGGCCAAAAATTAAAAATGATTGGAAATGTAATCCGAGACTTATTGGAGGTGCTTTGAAGGATTTTTTGCACTCCTATGTTCTTTTTTTCCCCAACGTCTAAGTTTTGAGTGCTGAAAAATCTTAGAAAAGTGGGCCGTACGAAATTTCTGGAAACTCTAGGAGGGTTGTACAATTTTTGCAGAAGTGAGAGAGAATGGCTGGAAAGTGTTTGTGCAATGGGATCTTCAATACCTATGCTTTGATACTATGTTTATTTTTAAATAAGCTAGTTTAATCTTGTAGTTCATTTCAATTTTGAATTTGTCTTAACCATAAACAAGAATGTGGCAGCAACCAAGATCATAAGAAGAAACACCATGCACAAGAACACAAGAAGTATCTTAGGAAACCCTTATCAACAAGGGAAGAAAACCCAACCAAATCCTTTTCTATATTCTTCAAGAGAAATACCTTCACCACCAACAATACTTACCACACAAGAGGGTGCTCAAATCCTAGAAGACTAACATCCAAGAGAGGTGCACACTTTTCCTAAGTAGATGTACTTGCTGAAATTTCCAAAATTGTGTGGACGATATGATTCCACAATGGGTAATCTTCCTTTACTTATATTAGACTTGTCCTATCAACATAAGTGCCTATTGGCACAATAAGGCCAACCTCTCTAAGTTACATTATAAGTAATATTCACTAGATTAATTATCTTTTACATTTATTACTAATTACATTAAGGTGGGGCAGACCTGTACCCTTTACATTACAATTAGGGTTACATGCAGGTATGACTCTTGAACAATATAGGAAGGGATATGATACACCCACTAGTTCTCATCAACTAGGGGCACATCCATAGGGATGTCCATATCTCTGACTCACTGCATTACATAGAAGAACCATATCTTCACACGTTCACTTGTTCTCGTCCACAGACACATCCACTCAACAGATCTTCTTTTCTACTGCATCACACAGGAGAGTCATCTGAAGTTTCTTGTCAACTCTGCTGCTCAGAGGATTCCATTACATCATCTTGATTTCTTTTCTCATGATGATGCACCCAACACTTTGGGGTTTCACACGTTCACCTTGTGCTCAGCCACAGGCACATCCAACTCAACAGATCTCCTTTCCCATAGGATAATCCTTCGAAGTTCTTCTCAACTCTCTAAATGGAGGAGGTCATCTCTATGTTCCGAATCTATCTCATATAGGAATGTTAGGGTCCTAACCCGCACATAGGTAGAACAATATATTTGGATGTAATAAAGGTCAATATTAATAATTCCTTTCAATAAAATATAATAAGGCAGATGTAAGAAGACCTAATAGAAGCTTCCACTTCTAGAAGGTTCTTCCTCTAGATGCTTCTTTTTAGTATAAATAGGAGTCGAGGGTATGAGAACCCTATCTTGGATATTATTGTAATAGAGATCTGCTCAACTGGAGGTTTCCCCCTCAAAGAGGCTCGTGAACATTGCTTTCAAATTCAAAGCGATATTTTTGTTATTATTCTCATATCATTTCAGTGTTATTGTGGTGAATGTTCTGGTTATATTGCTATTATTCTGCCATTACTAGCATTTTATTTTGTTCTGCATACATTTTATATCTGGCATATTACAAGTGGTATCAGAGAACTTTTCTCGGAAGAAAGTGTGGGTTAAATTTATTTCAGGGTAGAGACGTATTCCGATGTCTTTAAGCCACAAAGATCTGTCGTTACGCGCATAAACTCACGGTTGAGGGATTCATACACGCAGGAAATACAAGTGGTACCTAAGCGCACATCTGTTGGCCACCCTTGTAACCCATGTTGGTACCCCTTCGAGTGGTAGCGCATCAGACAACACATGTGTATGGATCGGCCTAGATTACCTGAAGCCCTCTTTAGATAAACTGATCGGCCACCTAACTGTTATAGTGTCACTAAGAACAACACTTGGGAAGATACTCTCTAGTACTTGGGTAGTCGGGTAGTATGGCTAAGGGTACGGTCTATCCTCCTTAGTTAGTGCCCTGAGATATTGAGCCGAGTACTACTGTTGGACCCCACACATATATCAGAGAGTTATAGCACAGGGCAAACCCTTGTCTGTAGAACCCTTGAATACCTAACCCTTGGGGATAGAAACATAAACAAATTAAAACATACAAGATCTATTGCCACGCAACTGTGTTCGGGTTGCCAATTAAATACACATTTCTTTCTGGTTAAGCATTTGGGAATTTCCTTTCTGCAATATTCTTCAGACCGAAGTATAACTCCGCAGGTGTTAAAAAAAAAAAAAAAATTATGGAAATTTTTTCACCATCATTTCAGACCTATTCCATTGGATTCATCTCTTTTCCCTTATCACATTCATCCATATCTTTTTTTGGAATTTTTTTTTTACCCCGCCCAACCCTTTTTAGTTCCCCCATCCTCTTGGCCCATACCTATAGCCAAGACTTGGAATCTCACTTCAACACCTTGCAATATGGTCTCATTGAGACCCAACAAGAAGTGAAACAACTCAGTGCCAATTTTGCCACCATCAATACAACCATGTAGTCCTCAATGGAGGAAATCAAACAAGACCTCACCACCCAGCTTGAACCAGTCTTTTCGGCACTCTACACCAAACTATATATCCCTACATATAACCCTTCCTCTTACTCACCTCCACATACTGAAGGTGACCATTCTTCTCATTCCCATAACTTTCAGAACCATCACTTTCAACGTGACCTACGCCTTCCACGGGTGGATGTGACCAAATTTGATGGATCGGACCCCGCTGGTTGGATAACCCAAATGGAACATTATTTCTCTTTATACAACATTATATATGACTTGGCCAAACTCCGGTATGGTGTTCTCCATATAGATCAAGAACGTTGGCAATGGTGGCAATGGAGAAAAACTTCTCGTCAAGGGTATATTGCTTGGACACACTTTGTGGTAGAGATTTATGAACACTTTGACACTAACACCAACCATTTGGGCCGTTTGAAAAATTTGAAACAATTAGGAACAATGGAAGACTTTATATCTGCCTTTGAGTGCCTGGATTTTAGAATAGAAGGCATGTCTGATGCCTTTTCCCGAGAGTGTTTTATCAACGGCCTCAAGGATGAGATTCGGGCCCATGTTCTCATGGCTCAGCCTCAGAGTTGGGTGGAGGCTACTAAAAGAGATAAAGAAGCACAACAGGTTGTATCTTCTCAAAATAGAAAACCCTCCTTTATCCCTCGCCCTAAACCAGTAAATCTCACTACTCCCTCTACTCCACTAAAGATCCAAAAATTGACCAGGGATGAAAATGGATGAATGCCAACTCAAAGGCCTTTGTTATAACTATGATGACAAATATTTCCTTGGCCACAAGTGTAAAGAACAAAATCTTTTAATGGCCATCTCTGAGGATATTTCGGAAGAGGATGTAGAAACTCCCTTTGTGTCTGAGTCACCTGAATCCACTGACATAACCCCTCCCTCAGACCCTCCGGAAGTAGAACCGGTCATTTCCCTCAATTGTCTCACTGGATTCTCTACTCCCAAACCCTCAAGCTAATCAGTTACATCAAGCATCGGAAGGTCATCATTCTAGTTGATAGTGTCAGCACCCATAATTTTATTCATTGTCACATTGCCCAAGAAATTCATTGCTACATCCATGCCATCAATAATTTCCAAATCATGATTGCCAATGGTGGTTCCATGAAATGTGGAGGGAATTGTGAAAGTGTGTGTCTCCAAATTGGTGACTACCACCTAAAATCCCATATGTTTTCTATCGACATGGGAGTTTGTGACATTGTGTTGGGTGCAGACTGGATAAGGACTTTGGGTCCCATTCTCATGGATTTTAAAGACTTAACCATGCAATTTGACCAGGAGGGCCACCAATATAAGTTTCAAGGCATCACCACCAGTTCACCTGAGATCATTAGTTCCCATCGCATGGAAAAGATGCTCAAAAAAGGTCATTCTAGTGTTATCGCCCAACTCCATGCCATACAAGCAACAAAGACACCCTCGGTCCCACAAGACCTCCAAGACATCCTTTCTAAACATCAATTGGTATTTTCCACTCCCCAAGAACTCCCTCCTTTCCATGGTGTTCATGATCATTCCATTACCCTTGTACCCAGAATCCTTCCTCCCAATATCCATCCGTATCGTCACCCCTTTTCCCAAAAAAATGAAATTGAGAAAATGGTCCAAGAACTCCTTAATGCAAGAGTTATCCACCATAGTATGAGCCCCTACTCTTGTCCTGTGGTCATGGTCCTGAAGAAAGAAGGTTCTTGGTGAATGTGTCCTGACTTATATGCCCTCAACAAACTTACCATCAAAGACAAATTACCCATTCCTATCATTGATGACCTCCTGGATGAATTGAGTGGCACCCAATTCTTCACTAAACTTGATCTTCATTTGGGCTACCACCAGATACGTATGAAAGAGGAGGACATTCCCAAGATTGTCTTTCGAACTCATGAGGGCCACTATGAGTTTTTGGTCATGCCCTTTGGCTTTTTGAATGCCCCCTCCACCTTCCAAAGCCTCATGAATCATGTCTTCCATCCTTTTCTCTACCATTTTGTCTTAGTTTTCTTTGATGATATCCTCATCTATAGAAAAACCTAGACATACCATCTTGCTCATGTGGATCGAGTTCTCCATCTACTCTCTCAGCACCAACATTTCCTGAAATAGTCTAAATGTGCTTTTGGCGCCTCAGAAGTAGAATACTTGGGTCATTTGGTTGGAAAAGATGGCGTTAGGGTGGATCCAAAAAAGATTGAAGCTATGCAATACTAGCCTCACCCAAAGACTCTTAAGAGCTTGCGTGGATTTCTGGGATTAAGAGGGTATTATTGCAAGTTTGTTAAGAATTATGGGAAGATTGCAACACCTCTCACTTCTCTCCTAAAAAATAACTCTTTCACTTGGACTCCAACTTCTACCTAAGATTTTCAAACCTTGAAGATGGCCATGTGCACCACTCCAATCCTTGCCCTTCCCAATTTCACAAAGACCTTTGTCTTGGAATGTGATGCCTCAGGGAAAGGAATTGGTGTTTTCCTGATGCAAAACGGTAGACCTTTGGCCTTTACCAACAAGAAACTATCTGAAATAAATCTGGGCAAATCCATCTATGAAAAGGAAATGTTGGCTATTTTGCATGTTGTTGATCTGTGACACCCTTTGTTGGCATGTTTATAGGCAGGTGTGCTTGTCATTGATGGCAAGATCAGAGTATGCAACGATGGAAAAACAGGTACACTGTAAGCTCAGGAGGATTAGCTCAGAGTCGCATGCAGTGCATATGTGTGCACCAGGGACGAGGTTAACTCATTTCCAAAGCTCAAGAGAGATAGCGTACTCAAGATCTTAGATGGATCAAAGGTCGAGGCCTTTGACACTTAGAAATTATTCCAAGTTAGGAGGATGTGTAAGACTAGGAGGAGAAGAGACAGTGATCTTTGAATCCCATTGAGAATTCCCGATGAACGTCATATCTGAGCCCGAGGTTCGACCGACGTTGGATCCAGGAGAACCTGCACGTTCTTTAAAGAGAAAGGTGAAGCAGCGTTACGAAATCGTGAAAGTGGGAGGATAGTTTTAGATACTGAGATTTAGAAGAGTCGAGACTCTTCATCATCAGGAGTCCCGGAATCGCGAAATGTGAAACACCGAAATCCCGAAAGCAGGAGGACAGTTTCGGATACCGAGATTTGGAAGAGTCGAGACTCTTCATCATGAGGAGTCTCGAAATCATGAAATGTGAAATGCCAAAGATCTTGAAACAGGTACATCAACCGGAATTTCAGATACCGAAAGTTGGAAGAGTCGAGACTCTTCATCATCAGGAGTCCCTGAATCGCAAAATGAGAAACACCGAAATCCTGAAAGTAGGAGGACAATTTCAGATACCGGGAGTTGGAAGAGTCAAGACTCTTCATCATTAGGAGTCTTGGAATAGAGAAATAAGAAACGTTGAACATCCCGAAATAGGCACATCAACCAGAGTTTCAGATACCGAGAGTTGGAAGAGTCAAGAGTCGAGACTCTTCATCACAGGAGTCCCGAAGTGTCGAAATGTGAAATGCCAAAATTCTCTAAACAGGCACATCAACTGGAGTTTTGGATATTGGGAGTTCGAGGAATCAAGAGCCGAGACTCTTCATCATAGGAGTCCCAAAGTGTCGAAATGAAAAATTGCGAAATGTAGTTTTGAATAAGGTTGTGGTCAAATCTGAGGAAGATGGAGGAAGGAGCTAGTGCAACCAAGCTCCATTTCAGGGATCGCGACTTGGAGAGTCGAGATGCCTCGCAACAGGAATTCGCAACATGTGAAATGGAGAAATGGTGAAATGGATAAATGTCAATGTAGCCGGTGGTCACCGCTGGTGGTCATGTAAGTGGAAGGAGCTAGCATAGCTAGACTCCATTTCAAGGTTCACTCTGTAACTGCTTGAAACCACTGATGGTTTCTTCCAGAGGACTGGAAGAGACTTCAGTTTGATTGCCAGAGGATATGAAGAGTCTCAAGGCATATGCCAGTGGAATGAAGATGGTTCATAGAGGGGATTGACAGATGCAAGAGCGTGGAAGCCTGTAACTGCAACAGAGGGGATGAGCTTGACCATGATAGAGAAGATGAAGAGTCTCGACAGCTGGACATGCAATGGAATCTTCACATAACACCCAATGATGATGGATGGATGGGTCTAAATTCCAGAGAATATGAAGAGTTGCAATGATGATTAGGCATAGAACTTGACATGGAGAGAGCATGCAGAAGCATGGCGAGAGAGCATGCACAAGGGGCACAGAGACCATAAGTATGCAGAAGAAAGAAGAGATGGGTGTTGTTGTTGTTGAGAGTGATTCAAGCGTGAAGAAGGAGGAGTGTGCAGCAGCTGAAATACAAAGAAGAGGAATGGTGCATTGAATGGAGATGGCACATAGAGCATAAAAGGAAGAAGCATAGAAAGCGCAAGGATGTGTGTAGCAAGACAATGAGACAGTTAAGGAAGGTTGAGGTGCTCTTGTAGAGAAAAACAGAAGATCAAAAAATGCAAGAAGATGTAGACAGAGAGACATTGATACAGGAGATTAGAGTAGCATAGCAGAACAATGATAAGTATGGTAAGACAATGATAAATATTAAGTCATTGTGATAAATTTATATATAGCAAAGATTTATATTATAGGGTGGAAGGGAGGTTCCAGGGAGGACTATTGTCCTCACAGGTTCAAGTGGGTGCTTGAAAACAGGGAGTTGAAGCTTCCATCTGGTTGCAGCCAGAAAAACCAGGGTGGCAGGGTGGTGCAAGGGAGAATTGTAGTTCTTTGTTTTACAGGTTGGTGCATGTGTCAGTGGAAGTTGGTGCTTCTATCCAGTTGGTACTGGAACACTTAGGGAGTTGTTGCTTCCTTCTAGTGGGTGCTAGAGAAACTAGGGAGTTTGTGCTTCCTTCTAGTGGGTGCTAGAGAAACACAGGGAGTTAGTGCTTCCTTCTAGTTGATACTAGAGAAATTAGAGAGTTGGTGCTCTCAGCAAGTAGAAGCTTGAAAAATAGAGGTTGTAGCCTCATTATGAGTTGGTGCTCATAAGTATGATAATGTACAGAATGTAAAGAATACTTATCATATAAAGAAGAAGAGGTTTTTACCCTTTACGGGTTTCCTTAGGAAATATCTGTCTTTGTGCATCTCATATGTGTGAGTGATGTTGAATGTTCTATTACTTACTTCCCTGCATTATTGTGATTGTCATTGAGTTCTCTGTAAAGAATTTAAAATAAGCATAATTGTTTAAGCACGATAACAACTGATTCACCCCCCCCTCCCCAGCTCTCTCAGTTGTCCTACAATTGGTATCAGAGTTGACCCCTTTTATCTAAGGGTAGATCCTAGATCTTAAACATTTCAAGCCATGAAGTAAATTCAACCAATAAGGCCCCTTTGTTCAATGGAACAAAATTTTCCTTCTGGAAAGTTAGAATGAGAACTTACATAATGGCTTTAGGTGCAGATGTCTGGGATGTGGTAGATACTGGTTATGTAAAGCTAGTTGTACTAGCTAATAAGGATGACAAGCTATAATTTAGCTTCAATGCTAAGTCTATGAATGCTATCTTGAGTGGGCTTGCAGAAGAAGAATTCGTAAAATTTATACACCTAGGAACTACCAAAGAAATGTGGGACAAAATCATTAGAAGTTATGAAGGTAATGAGAAGGTAAAGGACGCCAAGCTTCAAATATACAGATTACAGTTTGAACAGCTGAATATTAAAGAAGATGAAATTGTTGGAAAATACTTTCTGAGAGTTGAAGAACTGGTAAATACAATGAAAGCACTTGGTGAAAAAATTGAGGAACCTTCTTTAGTTCATAAAATTTTGAGATCTCTACCAGATAGGTTCAACCCGAAGGTTTCTTCTATAGAAGAACTTAATGATCTAAAAACCTTGGAGTTTGATCAACTTCTAGGAACATTG
>SNQJ01S0012264.1:64194-98071 GCA_010110895.2 Picea sitchensis | reverse complement strand
ATTGTTTAAGTACGATAACAACTGATTCACCCCCCCCCCTCTCTCAGTTGTCCTACACCCTTATCAATTGGGGCAACGTTTCGAAATTAAGACAGACCATCAAAGCCTCAAGTATTTTCTGGAACAACGCATTTCTTCCACAGAACAACAAAAATGGGTGACTAAAATCTTTGTATATGATTATGAGATCATTTACAAGAAAGGAAAAGACAATGTGGTTGTGGATACACTTTCCTGAAAATATGAAGATGAAGGATCCCTTTTTTCTCTTTCATTCATTGTACCAAATCGGCTCCAAGTCGTTTGCTAGGAATGGCTACAAGATCCCAAAAGTTCATAGTTGATCCAACAATTGCATTCAAATGCTCCAGCTTCCCCAGGGTACTCTTGGCTCCATGATGAACTTCAATACAAAGGCCATTTGTATTTAAGTAAACAATCCAAGATTAAATCCATGGTACTTTCTGAGCTTCATGCTACACCCACAAAAGGGCACTCTGGGTTCACCAAAACCTATGACACGATCAAATGTTCATTTTTCTGGGATGGTATGAAACATGACATTCGTAATTTTGTAGCTAAATGTGAGGTGTGTCAATGCAACAAGGAAGAAACAGTCAAATCTCCGGGCACACTACAACCGCTCCCGATTCCACCTGCTATTTGGAAGGATATCTCTATGGATTTTATTACCGGCTTACCCAAATCAAGAAATAAATCTGTCATCATGGTGGTTTTTTATCACCTTTCCAAGTATGCTCATTTTTGTTCCCTTCAACACCCATTTACAGCATCCATGGTGGCTCAAATTTTCATGGATCAAGTCTTCAAGCTTCATGGCATGCCACACTTTATTTTTTTTTATCGCGACCTAACTTTCACAAGAAATTTTGGCAAGAACTATTCAAGATACAAGGCATCGAATTTCATCTCAGCACAACTTATCATCCCCAGACTGAAGGCCAAACGGAAGTTTTCAACAAGTGTTTGGAAACATTTTTGAGGTGTTTTTCCTTGGAAAAGAAACATCAGTAGGCTCAATGGTTACCCCTAACGGAATGGTGGTACAACACTTCATACCATATAGCTACACACATGACTCCTTTTGAAGCGGTATATGGACATAAGCCACCTTTAGTTCTCTCATACTTACCGGCTGCCTTGAAGTTCTAGGCAGTTGACCTAACACTTATAGCTTGAGAGGTTATTCTCGACACCCTCAAAGAGAATTTGGTCATGCAACAGAATCGCATGAAGAAACAAGCAGATCAAGGTCGCTCTGAACGTCAATTTGCAGAAGGGGATCAATTGTTTCTTTGACTGCAACCTTACAAGTAAACTTCCCTCAAGGCCGAGCATTGTCAGAAGCTAGCACCCAAATTTTATGGTCCTTATACCATTCTCAAGCGTGTGGGACAAGTAGCCTATTAGTTAGCTTTGCCCAGCCATTCAAAACTACATCTTGTTTTTCATGTTTCATGCTTAAAGAAGGTGATTGGAGCTAAGTGCCAAATTCAAACCAACCTTCTAGAGTTAGTTGAAGAAGGATCCATTTGGCTACAGCCAGAAGTAGTTTTGGACCAGCGTGAGCATCGCCTATGTCATAGAACCATCAAGGAAGTGTTAGTCCAGTGGAAAGATACAACTCCAGCCGATGCCACTTGGGAACCAACTACCATTCTACAACAATTTCCTCATCGCAATCCTTAAGGACAAGGTTGTTTTTAAGGGGGCAGACATGTTAGGGTCCTAACCTTCACATAGGTAGAACAATATATTTGGATGTAATAAAGGTCAATATTAATAAGGCCTTTCAATAAAATAGAATAAGGCGGATGTAAGAAGACCTAATAGAAGCTTCCAATTCTAGAAGTTTCTTCCTCTAGATGCTTCTTTTTAGTATAAATAGGAGTCAAGGGTATGAGAACCCTAGCTTGGATATTATTGTAATAGAGCTCTGATCAACTGGAGGTTTCCCCCTCGAAGAGGCCCGTGAACATTGCTTTTAGATTCAAAGTGTTATTTCTGTTATTATTCTCATATCGTTTTAGTGTTATTGTGGGGAATGTTTTGGTTATATTGTTGTTATTCTGCCATTACTAGCATTTTATTTATGTTCTGCATACATTTTATATCTGGTATATTACAAGGAACCACATACCCTTGTTAGGGGATTTCTCTCAGGTTTGTAAGCTGGATAAAGTCTCACATAGCTACAATGATCCACATCTCACAGGTTTGTAAGTTGTAGAAAGTCTCACATAGCTAAAATGATCCACATCTCATAGGTTTGTAAGCTGGAGAATGTCTCACATAGCTGAAATCATCAACAAACCTATCATCATTGCTACCAAAAATAATATCATCAACATAAACTTCAATTGATAAAATACTATCTTGAGTTACCTTGATGTAGAGGTTGTTGTCTGCACTTCCTTTTATGAATCCTTCCTGTCATAGATATTTATCTAGTCTAGAGTACCACGCTGTAGGAGCCTATTTTAAACAATACAAGGCCTTCTTCAATTTGCACACATAATCTACGTTCTCTGACAACTGAAATCCTTCTGGTTGTTCAATGTAGACTTCTTCTTCAAGTTCCTCATTTATAAAAGATGATTTCATGTCCATATGATAAACTCTAATATTCTTGGAGCATGCATAAGCTAAAAGCAATTGGATTGCTTCCATTCTAGAAACTAGGGGAAATGTCTCTTCAAAGTCGATTCATTCAACCTGTGCGTATCCTTTACATAGCAATCTATCTTTGTTCCTTGTAGCTTGTCCATCTTCTTTCAATTTATTTCTAAAACCCCACTTTGTGCCAATCACGTTCTTATTCTTTGGTCTTGGAACCAATTCCCAACTGTCATTCTTCTCTATTTGATCCAATTATGCATCCATGGAATTATTCCAAAATTTATCCTTGCTGGCCTCTTCAAAAATGTTTTGTTCAATCGTAGATAAGAGTGCTAGGTGCATTTGTTCTGGTAAACAAATTCTTCTTATAGTCTCAACTCCTGCATCTTTTTTTTCGATAATCTGATCTGAAGGATGATTCTTCTGTACTCGTTTGCTAGGTGTCTTTGGAGGCACTTGTTGAACTTTCTCTTCTACTTCTTCTAACCCTCTTCATCTCCCCCTTCTACTTCTTCTTCATCTTATGCTTCTTCTTCATAAAGTTGTTCCATTGATTCATATTCTTCTTCCTTTAATTCTCATCCACCTGTTTCATCAATTGTTATATTGATACTTTCCACAACTTTTTTCAACCTCAGATTGTAACACTTGTATGCTTTCCTTGTACTTGAGTAACCAACAAGTAATCCTTTGTCCACACGAGAGTCAAAATTTCCCATTATGCCATCTTCTCTTTTGATGTAGCATTTTCTTCCAAATACTCTGAAGTGTTTCACATTTGTTGGTCTTCCTTTCCATAGCTCGTAGGGAGTTTTGTCAGTGTTGTTTCTGAGCATTACTCTATTTTGAATGTGAAATGTTGTATGCACTGCCCGTGTCCAAAAAATATCTGTCAATTTGGAATCCATTAGCATTATTCGAGCCATTTCTTGTATTGTCCCATTCTTTCTTTCACCAACTCCATTTTGTTAAGGTGTCCTAGAAACAAAGAATTGTCTTTTTATTCCATGCCTGCTGCAGTAGTCCATAAATTCATTTTAAGTAAAATATCCTCCATTATCAAATCTCAAACATTTGATTTTTGAATCCATTTCATTTTCAACCATTTCCTTGTAGACGTTGAAGTTTTCAAAAGCTTCTGACTTATTCCTGAGAAAGAAAACTGCAGTCATTCTTGTATAATCATCAACTAATAACATAAAGTAATTCTCACCTTTTAAACCCTTTGTTGCAGTTGGTCCAACTAGATCAGTATGCACAATTTCCAGTGGTCTTGTCGTTGAATATTCCTTTGATTTGAACCTGGTATTTGTTTGCTTTCCTTGTTGACAGTGCTTGCATAAAGTGTTGGTTGGTTTCATGATGTGGGGTATTTATCTAACTACTTCCTTTTTGTTGACTTTGACAAGGTTATCAAAGTGTATGTGACCCATTCTTCTGTTCCATAGCCAACCTTCATCTTCCTTTCCTAGACAATACTTTTCATTTCTAATTTCACTTAATACATATATGTTGCTTGAATTTCTTGTAGTTGTTGCAATCAATTTTACTGAACCTTATTTTCTTATCTCTCACTTCTATGAATCAAAAGTAATTTATGACCTTGGTCACACATTTGAATCACACTTAGAAGATTATTTTTCATATATTCTAGTAGTAGAAAATTTTCTTCCTTGGTATTCTTGTTTCCAATTCTGATTGTGCCTTTTCCAATGATTTTAGTTGAATCATCATTTCAGAAGGAGACCGATCCATCTCTTTCCTTTCTTACTGTAAGAAACTTTTCATGTGTTTTGAATAGCCACTGTCAACATACCAACTACGTTTCTTTTTCTTAGCTCGTAGAACGAGTGTTTATTCTTCATTTCTATATTGATTCTTCTTTCTTTTCCATGTTCTATTCTGAGGTTCCTATCTGTGACTGTTGTTTTTTTGTTGTGGTTCTCTAGGAGGGACTTTCATTCTACAATATTTGTCCATGTTTCCAAAGTTGTTGCACTTGTAGCATTCCACTTCAATGCTCAATTATTCAAACATGTTGTAGCTTCTTGTTTTTCTTCTTTTCTATTCTTATAACTTCTATGGAACTCAACAATTCTTCTCGGTAGTCAACTTCTTCCTCTTCATATTCTTCCTCGGTGTCTTCTTTATCAGAGTCTTCTATTTCCATGAATATAACTCTTTTTATTTCACTGTCACTAACTTCATCTTCATATGATGAGGAGATGTCTTCTTTGGTGCATAAGATTTTCTTGAAATCTTTCTTTTTGGTTCTTTTGCCTTTAAATGTTTGTTTTCTATTTGAGTAATCTTCATCATTCCTCTTATTTTTCTTATGAGGACATTTGTTAGAAAAATGACCAATACCATCACAATTAAAAAAAATAAATGGAAACTTACCTTTATGTATGTCGTTGGTTCCCTTGTTCAATCTTCTAACAAAGTTGGCCACTTCTTCTTCATCATCTTCTAAGAAGTCACTGCTGCTGCTATATTCCTTTTTCTTTCCCTTTTTCTTTGACCTTTTGGATGATTTGAAAGATGCTTCTTTTATATCTGGATTTTCCTGTTCAGTTCTCATTTCATATGTTGTGAAGATTCCATGTAGTTCATCCATGCTTATTGATTCTAGATCTTATCTTTCTTCTATTGTTGATATCTTAGGATCAAATCTCATAGGAAGAGATCTTAGTACCTTTTGAACAATTACATATTCTCCAATTTCTTCTCCCAATCCTATGATTGCATTCATTGTTT
Organism: Picea sitchensis; assembly: GCA_010110895.2. NCBI lineage: Eukaryota > Viridiplantae > Streptophyta > Pinopsida > Pinales > Pinaceae > Picea > Picea sitchensis. The sequence continues at coordinate 92,674 of SNQJ01S0012264.1, read as the reverse complement.
CATCAACTCGTAAGAAGTAAGATGCAATATTCTCATCTTCCTTCATATTTAGTTGTTCGAATTGACCTCTGTAAGTTTGAAGCTTTAATGTTGCTTTGACTTTTGAATCCCCTTCATAAATATTTTGAGGTTTGTCCCAAATATCTTTAGCGGATTTACAATGTACAACTTTGGTATATACTGATTCACCAAGACCATCCAGAAGTGCATTTGTGGCTTTGGAATTATTTTGTCCAAGTTTCATTTTTTTTTCACTTGTTGGCGGAACTGTTGGTTCTTTGTATCCATCTACTATTGATTGCCAAATTTCAAATCCCTATGCCTATATATATATGTTTTCATCATTTTGCTCTAGAATGCATACTTTTGTCCATCAAACTATGGTATCCCATTTTTATACATGTTGTTTCTCTCCATGATCTACCTTTCAATGGTTAAAATGATTTTTGAAGGAACTTGCTCTGACACCAATTGATGGATTACTTAGAAAGCATCATCAAAATAATTTATCCTCCCTTGAATTTCATCCTTCTTTACTTCACCTTCCCTCTGAAATTTGCCTTATATATCCTTTGGTTACCTCCGTCAGTTGTAGATATTCAATATGATCAAGTGGAATTAAAATGATAGACCCTTGCCTCTTATTTATACTTTTATGTAGCTTCCTCAAGGGGTTACCTTTAAACCATTTTCCTTATTTTAGGGCTAACCCACTTCTAACCACTTGTCCACTTAGTAATTTCTCCATTAACTTCATTATTTAAATAATTTATTTTGTATCCACTTTGACTTATAATACACTCATTCATTCACTTTATTATTTAAATAATTTCTTCTTTGCAACCATTTTGACTATTTTGACCTTTTGGGGCTTCTAGATAACTCATGAGGGTTCTCCAACTTCACATGGCCATAACTCTCTAACTGTGAGGAGTTATGTGATGTTCCACATACCACCGAAAATGGAAGTAACCCTAGCATTGGCTGGGAGGTATCGGTGAAGTTTTAGTAATTATCAAGCGCAAGAAGAGAAGGAGCACAAGTCTCGAAGGACATCGTCAACTCTTCGTTTTCCTTCTTTTTCGGTATTTTATTTCTGAATTTTATTGTAGCATGATTAATATGTATATTCAAATGGTATAGTAGGTGCAAAAATTGATTAGTAATTTGGTATCCAATTGTTCTTTTCACTACCAAAAATAATGGATTCGATAATTTAAATTTGTATTATCAATGCAAATTATTGAAATTTGAACTTGTATTCTATGAGGTCTTGAAATTTCATGTTGTAATTTCGAAACACCATATATCATATGGTCTGGTTGTAAACAATTATTTAATTTCCATTTAATATTTGATGAATTGCGATTATGGTATTGGTTGAATTTTTGGATCACAATTATTGTTGATTCACTCTCAAGATTTATGGCATGTCGAAATTTTTAGTAAGCCTGAGTCCTTCAATTTATAACATGGATCCAGAACTTTCTTTCACTTGTAATTTTATTTCAAATTTCGGAAATGATGTGTTGAGCAACAATTAACTGTTTGAAATTTCTTTCCATAAAATTGTGACATTCGTAAAGAAAAATCATTGCGTCGATTCTGCCCAGGAATCCAAGGATTAATAGTCGATGCAAATTTTATTGAATTACTATATCAAGGATTTCAATGGATTCTTTGAAGTTTAATGCTCTCTTAGAATTTAAATTCATTGTGAGACTACAAATGGATTACACATCCAGAATTGAGTTGTATGGTCTCTTTTGTTTACAAAATTCAATTGTGGTTGTTTTAATCACCATGTTTAACATGAAGTATGGATCCTCTTAAGGATCATTGTACCCTTAGTGACCCTTAAAAATATTCATGGTTAAGACAATGCTGAGTGTTATTTCAAATGAAATTTGAAGTTAGTAATTATTGTAAAAGTTTCGTTACTTGCAGTTATATATATATATATCGTATCATTTCCCAATGAATTTAATCTGAAGTCTAGGAGTAATTGTCGCTGTAAATTTAATTCAATTTCCTGAATTAGAGTCTCATTTAAATCATGTTTATTATCTTGCATTATGGGCTTTAGGGTCGTAGTGATGTTGTGTATTAAATTGATATCTAAATGGAATGATTCCATTCTCTCGTTACTGTTAATTAATTGTACAGTAAGTAATAGGATTTGGCCTGATATTTAATATTGATCCACCCAAACCTTAGCTAGCCTCTTATTTTAATTAATCAATCAACTCCGAATGATTATTGGAGAAAACCCAACTTCCCACGTGGATAGGTGATGTAGCTATACCACTTAGATATTGACTACTCCAACTCTTCACACATATTTTTTGTGTGAGCTAACATTAATTATGTCTCTCAAGAACACTGAGAGTCATTGTTATTCCAATAGTTCTTCCAAATGAGAAAATATTGGAGTGGTTGTCTTGGCTACCAGTTTGCTAACTCGATCGGTATATGAGTCTTCCAATATTCCCAGTTGTCAACGAGATAGTTGGACTATCTTCCAACTGGTTAAGAAATTTTCATTGTCGGATAGGAAATAAATATTGTTCAGGAACCCGAGTTCATAGACTATTAAAGTGTTTTTTTTTTTGGAGAAATTCCAGTTAACTTCTTTGTATTATGAAATCCTACCTCCACAGGTATTCGAATATTGTGGATATATTAACTTGATAATAGTAAATATTATCATACCCTTGTTTGTATTTATTGACTCCATAGTGGAAAAATCTAATGGAATTATATTAATGACCACAAACCTCTACAACTAGAAGTTAATTCTTTACTTAGTTTCTAAGAGTCCTTGAAATGATTGCTTGTGAATAAAACCGGAACTAGTGTTTAGATTCTGGTAGAATTTTACTACCCACATTTGTCGAAGTTAGGAATGATTGTTGAGTCATTGTAATTTAACCATAGAATTCACATGGTACAATGGTCTAAGTGAATATTTGATGTTTACTCATTTTCATTAAGAAAAGGAAAATTGTCAATTCTAGAATATAGTTTATATGTGGAATTCTTAGGGAGTAGGAATTTTGTTTAATAATGATCATTATTGAATTTCATTATTATAGAGATGATGCATTGGTCTAGATCTTGAGTAATGATTAATGTTTGTATTCAAAAGGGAATATATTATGTTTAATGATGAGTAAAAATATATATGATAGGTTTCATAAAGAGAAGGCATATTATCTAAATGATGAACAATTATTGATGTTGTAACCTTTAAAGGAAGGAAAACTTGTCTGGTATTTTTGAGAAATTGAATTATTTAAATTGTGATATGAATATAGTACTTATTGTTATTTTAAACTTGAGATTAATTAGAGTTGGTTATGGGAATAGATACCTCCATGTTATTCAAAATAGTCCCCAGTCATGATACCTTAAAGGGTCAAAATCAATCATATGAATCCTCGACTTGAGCATTGATTATGTGTCTTGGAGGTCCTAACCTTGAAGGGTAGGTTGGGGGGTTAGTCATCCTTTCTATATTTAAGAGATATGGTTAATATGTTAGTATTCATGATGTTGTGATTGTTTCTTTCATTGTAGTGATATAGATGAGAAGAGGATATGGATATTGATGTATGTTATTTCCACCTTTCACTTGTTCTAACTGATGTTTATGAAAAAAAAATCATTGTATCTACTGACTTTATGTATTAATGGAGTGGTCATTACATATGGTATCAGAGCGGGTTCAAACTTGTAACATTGGATCATTATGGCTTCGACTGTGTTAAATAAATGATAAAGATGTACCTCTAATTAATTTGAAATTTCCCATCTAGGTAATCATAGTTAGAGGATGCAGGGGAAGTAGACGACATGGTACTAGAGGAAGATGTGTGGCATCTTCGATAGTATACATGCCACAGGGATCTTACCCTTAGGGAGATGAGCATATGACTAAGAAGGAGAAGGTTGTTGCGGGAGATGTGGTAGGTATGATGAGATCCTTCCAAAGGATGTAAGAGGTGTTGATAAACTACCTGGATTGAGATGAGGGCAGAGCATCTGTGCCTAATGAGGGTTAATTGTGCGCTCCAACTAGTAGTAGTAGTATACATAGAGAACTCGATAAGGTGAATTTTCCCGAGTTCTAGGGTGCCACAAAATACTTAGCCGTCGAGGCATGGTTGGATAACATGGTGATGTGCTTCTCACTTCGTGATTACACCTCCAACATGAAGGTCCGCATGGCGGTCTTCCAATTGAAGGGGAGTGTTCTACTTTGGTGGACAACACTCCTACCTTAACTAAACATGGTCATCGAAGACGTGTCATGGGATTTGTTCGAGGAACAGTTCTGGGAGAGGTATTTGTCCGACAAATTCATATTAATGAGTTAAACACCTTACGACAGGGTCATTGTATGATGCCAAAGTATGACGCCATATTCATGGAGATACTTAAGTATGCCCCACATCTGAACACGAAGAAGTTAAAGGTCAACAATTTGTGTTCATCCTTAAATTGAACATTTGTGCAAAGGTGAGGATCCTAATGCCCCAGACTTTGAACGATGTAGTTCAGAAGGCCCTCATAGTTGAGGAAGAACTTAATAGTGGTGGTTAGGGAAAGACTACTTCTATACTGACTAGATAGACGACATTAGAGGTGCAACAACATCAGACACCATCCAGACAGACTTCTGGGCAAGGAGATATGCCCAGAGAACCTATGTTCTCGACACTGAGATGACAAACTCCTAAGAAGAGGACTCCTTACAAATCACCACAACAACAGGGTCGTTCATAGAAACAACAGTAGTTTAGGCCTGTTCAACATAACATACCAGGATCAAAAACTATTAGGCCAACAATTTCTACTTTGGGGACTAGGAGCACTGGACCGAAGACTGGATGTTGGACATGTGGAGAGCCACATTACCAAAAATAGTTTCTGATTGATGAGGCCAGAGAGGTCGGATCATCAGGACCCACTACTGTTGGATATTTGGGAAATTCCCAGAAGATACATGTAGTGGTGAACAACCACCAAGACAAGCACCAGTCCACTATGCTCGAGACATCAGGTACGATCATCGATCAAAATTTTAGTAATTTGATAGATCCAGGTGCTACATAGAGATTTATCTCTAGTGCAACGATAATAAGAATTAAGTTAAAGGCATTCAAGCAAGATGAGTTCAGTTATGTAGAAATGGAATCTGGTGCCAAATAGAAGGTTGGCAGAAAGGTTACGGGTTGTAGCATTAATTTGGGAGATTTTGTAATGAAGGTAGATATTTATGTCACGATATTAGGATCTTATGATATAGCGATTGGTATGGACTGGATAGAATCACATGATGTGATACTTAACTATAATATGAAATGATTAAGTTTGACAGATGATCTAGGGAAGAATAGAGTGACTGTAGGAAAAAAGCAGGGAGTGTCCTTGAGGTTTATTTCTTCCCTACAACTACAAAAGAGTATGTGCAAGGGATGCAATATTTATGTGATCTTGGTGCTAAATGAAAAGGGTGAGGTGAAAGGATTAGAAAACCTTCATGTAGTACAAGAGTTTGCATACATATTTCCAAAAGAGTTGCCAAGTTTACCGCCCGAGAGAGACTTGGAGTTTACAATAGAATTGAAACCTAGAACAAAACCGATTGCAAGAACTCCATACCAGATGTTGACACCAGAATTGTAGGAGTTGAAAATGAAATTGAAGGAATTGTTGTACTTGGGACTTATACATCCAAGCGCATCACTGTGGGGTGTGCCCGTTATTTTTGTAAGAAATAAGGATGGATCGTGGAGACTTTGTATTGACTATCGTCAATTCAACGAAGCGACGATCAAGAACCAATATCTGTTGCCAAGAATAGATGATTTATTTGATCAGATGAAAGGAGCCACAATTTTTTCGAAGATTGACTTGAGATTAGGATATCATCAGTTATGGATCAAAGAGGAAGATATCCCTAAGACTGCATTTAAGACCAGATTTGGGCACTATGAGTTCACCGTTTTATCATTTGGATTGACGAATGCCCTAGGGTATTCATGAGTTTGATGAATGGGGTGTTACATGAATACTTGGAAAAGTTTTTTCAAGTATTTATTGATGACATACTGTTTTATTCTCAAATGAAAGAAGAGCATGGAGAAAACTTGAGATTGGTTCTATAGTGTCTTAGAGAAAACAAGTTGTATGGGAAGCTATCAAAGTGCTCCTTTTACCAATTGAAGATTCATTATTTGGGACATATCATGTTTGGTGAAGGTATCGTTGTGGATCCAACTAAGGTAGAGGCTATTATGCAATGATCAAATCTGAAAAAAGTACAAGAAGTACATAGCTTTATGGTTTTAGTAGGATATTAGCGATGATTCGTCAAAGGTTTTTTGAAGATAGAAAATCTAATCATGGAATTGCATAAGAAAAACAAGAAGTTTGTTTGGACAGATAAATGTGTCGAAGCATTTCAAAATCTTAAAGAGTTGTTGAGGACAACACCAATACTAAAATACCTTGGCATAGACAAGGAATTATTGGTATGCACAGACACATCCAAGTAAGGTTTAGGTAGAGTTTTGAGGCAAGTCGGTCAAGTGATCACTTAGATTTCAAGGAAATTGAGAAAGCATGAAGAGAACTATGCAACACATGACTTGGAGTTACTAGTAATTGTATATGACTTGAGAGTTTGGAGACGTTATCTGATTGGATGAGAATTTGAATTAAAGATAGATCACTGTGGATTGCAACATATATTTACACAATGTGACTTGAACGCACGACAGAGGCATTGGTCAGAATTACTTAGCGAATACGACTTTGAGATTACTTACATTAAAGGAATGATGAATAGAGTGGCATATGCATTGATTCAAAGACCACACATGTTCTTGGTAATATCTCTTAAGACAAATATTCGAGAAAAGATTCTAGCTCTACAGTGTGGCGATGACTGGTACAAAGAAGTTAAGGATAATATTGGACAAAATACCATGTTGGTACCAAAGTATGAAGGCTATTCATTAGACAATGATGGATTGTTGAGATTTAACGATAGAATTTACGTACCGCATAACTAAAAATCAAGAAGTTTGATCTTGAGTGAAGCACATCGAGTAGTTTACATGGCTCATCCTAGAGTCACGAAGATGAAGGTAGACCTTGAGCCTTTATTCTTTTGGAAAGGAATGAAAGAGGACATAGTTAGTTACATGGAAAGATGTATAGAGTGTCAGCAAGTGAAGGTTGAACATATACATCCAACAAGACTTTTACATCCACATGCTATTCCTAAATCGAAATGGGAGGTCATTTCGATGGATTTTATCATTGGATTTCCACTGACAATAAGGAGAAACGATTCAATTTTTGTGGTAGTTGACACTCTGACGAAGAGTGCACACTTTATTCCAGCAAGTATGACGTATCAAGAACTAGACATAGCTAGATTATTTATTAACTAGATTGTGAGATTACATGGTGTACAAAGAAGGATTATATCCAATCGAGGATCAGTGTTTACATGACAGTTTTGGACTAGTTTCCAAGAGGCCTTGGGAATGTAATTGAATTTTAGTACAACATATCACCTAGAGACAGACTAAAAAACAAAAAGAATGAACCATATTTTGAAGGATATGTTGAATATGTAAGTAATGTACCAACAAAAATGTTGGGAAGACTTCTTTCCATTGGTAGAATTCGCATACAACAATAATTACCAAAGCACGATTAAGATGGAACCATTTGAGTTTCTTTATGGAAGATTGTGTCAGAAGCCATTGAGTTGGGATCGAATTGAGGATAGGGTGCTGGTAGGACTGGAAGTGATCCAAGAAATGGAAGAACATATGAACATGATAAGACAAAGGACTAAATAAGTGAAATATCGACGTAATATTTATGTTGATGCGCATCACGTTAACCACAGTTATGAAGTTGGTGACATATTTTTCTTGTAGGTAAAACCACACAAGAGTTCGATCAAGTTTGGAAAGGGTGATAAGCTCTCTCTTATATTTGTGGTATGATTTTATGGAAAAGAAATGACACATTTCTTATCGACTAGCCTTTCTTGATTCTTTGAGGCGTATGCACAATGTTTTTCACATATCAATTTTGCAACATTATGTTTTTAATCCGTCACATGTTATTGACATGAGTTCTTTGCAGGTGTCAAATGAGGGTTTTCTCATGGTGAAGCCGATCCACATTTTGGACCATCGCATTCGACATCTACGACGTCGAATAGTCGATCAGGTCAAGTTCCAGTGGGACAACTATAGTCCACACTCGACTACCTGGGAGTATGCATACAACATGCATCAACAGTTGCCTTACTTGTTTGATAGATTAGATACATAGATATACGACAATTACATTTATTTACTTGAATTTATATACTGTACAAACTTTGGGATGAAGTTTAAAACAAGAGGGGGTGTATGTAACATCTCTCTCTATGAAGCACACTTTTATTGACATATTCTTTGAGGACACTTGCGTGAAAGTGATCTGATTATGGTATATTATGGTTTCGTTTCGATTATGGGTTATATATGATGATGATGATGTATTGTGACATATTGTTAAATTGATGTATATGTATTGACAGATGTTATTGACGAGCTTCCTAAGTGTGCAGGACACATGACACGTTATGGATGATGATGGCATCAATGGATTTCCTTGGACTCCATATTGAGTCAGGGAGTGGATTGTATTTGTTTGAATATTTCATTTTACGCACATGTGATATATGATTGATTTTAGTATGATTTATGTATATGGACTACTAATAGTGTTTTTTTTAGTGGATGCAGGCTTGACGATGCTTGTTAATCCGAATCACATAAGGAGTAAAGGGGCCATGCACAAAAACCAGACATTTGACGGAGAGGTGTGACAACATCCCTGTCATAGCCTACTAGCACTCCTGCCATGGTCGTAAATGTAGGTTAATGATTACCTATTTCAAGAGGTCCATAATGTCATGAGGGTGGACTAAGACAATTTCTCACAAACATTCTAAAGGGCGAGAAATAAGGAAGAGTCTTTATTCCTTAGAATCTCTTAGTTTATCACAAGGTCAATAAAATGGAGTGTTGACTCCAGAGGTTAGAAAAACTTCCAAAACCAGTCTAAGGTGAGTGGCACCCTTGGAGCATAGAGGTGCGTCTTGAAGGGCACATCGCGTAATTAAAACTTGAGTCACTAAATCTAGGTGGCATAGAAAACATTGAAATGATTAAATGTTGTTGGATTAAAATAATTAATTAAACAATAAATTATTAATTATAAATCCTAACAAAAGTATAATCCTAAGTCTAAGACTAAGTCTAAGTCTAAATTTAATTAAATGATTAAATGAATTATGACACAAGTTAAAGGATTTGAGAATATAATCAAACTCTAGGAAAAAGGGGAATAGAACTTAAAGGTTGAATAAAATGCACATGTGTGCAAGAAATTAATAAAATGTATTTTAAAAATAGAAGAAATAATAATATGAGAGAATAAGTGTACACATGGAATATAATCTTGAGTCAATATACCACTATTGTAACTAGAAGAAGACTCTTAATCCAACTCTAACTAATATCTAGTTAGGAGACACTGATTAAATGAGAATTTGGGGAACAAAGCAATAACTAAGAGTGAAAATAGGAACACATTGGGGAATGTGAGGGAATTTAGCCTTTTAAATAAAATAAAAATGGTAATTACTTTTGCAACTTGGGGAGAGGGTGACAAGTGTGTTGGTGAATAATCCTTTTTAAATTAATTAAAAAGATAAGTAATTGTGCATGATCACATGTGTCATTGGGGATTTTTCTATAAAACAAATGTGGTAGAAGTGAAATGAATCTCTCTTATTCTTGGTAATGTTATGCTGCCAAAATTTTCTAGATTGTGTTTTAATTGTGAGAGTTGAGATACCAAGCTTGTAGAAAGAGTGGAAGATCTTCCTTGCGAGGCAAGCCTTGGAGCTATTGTTTGTTGGTTTCTTGTGTGTGGCCCATTTCTGTCTCGAGGGGCTAAGGGGGAAGAACAATACCCCTATAATTGGTTGGAAGGTACCGGTGAAGTTTTGGTAACTAGCAAGTGGGAGAAGAGGAGGAGTGCAAGTCTTGAAGGACATCATCAACTCTCTGTTTTCCTTGTTTCCAATATTTTATTTCTAAATTGTATTGTAGCATGATTAATATGTATATTAAAATGGTATAGTAGCTGCAAAAATTGATTAGGAATTTGGTATCCAATTGTTATTTTCGCTGCCAACTAAATAATGGATTTGATAATTTAAATTTGTATTATCAATGCAAATTATTGCAATCTGAACTTGTATTCTATGACGTCTTGAAATTCCATGTTGTAATTTCAAAACACCATATATCATATGGTCTGGTTGTAAAAAAATATTTAATTTCCATTTAATATTTGATTAATTGTGATTATGGTATTGGTTGAATTTTGCAATCACGATTATTGTTGATTCACTGTCAAGATTTATGGCATGTCGACATTTTTAGTAAGATTGAGTCATTCAATTTATAACATGGATCCAGAACTTTATTTCTCTTGTAATTTTATTTCAAATTTTGGAAATGATGTGTTGAGCAATAGTTGACTGTTTGAAATTTATTTCAATAAAATTGTGACATTCGTAAAGAAAAATTATTGTGTCAATTCCTCCTAGGAATCCAAGGATTAATAGTCGATGAAAATTTTATTGAATTACTATATCAAGGATTTCAATGGATTCTTTGAAGTTTAACGCTCTCTCAGAATTTAAATTCGTTGTGACATTGCAAACAGATTGAATATAAAGAATTGAGTTGTATGGTTGTTGTTGTTTACAAAATTCGATTGCAGTATCTTTAATCATCGCCTTTCACATGAAGTATGGATCCTCTTAAGGATCGATGTACCCTTAGTGACCCATTAAAATATTCATGGTTGAGGCAATGTCCAGTGTTATTTCAAATGAAATTCGAAGTTAGTAATTATTTTAAAATTTTATTTACTTGTAGTTATATATATATATATATCGTATTGTTGCCCAAGAAATTTAATATGAATTCTAGGAGTAATTGCCATTGTAAATTTAATTCGATTTCTTGAATCAGGGTCTCATTTAAATCATGTTTATTATCTTGCATTCTGGGCTTCAGGGTCATAGTGATGTTGTGTATTAAATTGCTATGTGAATGGCATGATTCCATTCTCTCATTACCGTTAATTAATTGTACAGTAAGTAATATTATTTGGTATGATATTTAATCTTGATCCACTCAGATCTTAGCTAGCCTCTTATTTTAATTAATCGGTCGACTCCAGATGATTAGTGGAGTAAACCCAACTTCCCATGTGGATAGGTGATGTAGTGATACCTCTTATATATCGACTATTCCATCTCTCCACACATAGTTTCTGTGGGAGTTAACATTAATTATGTCCCTCAAGAACATTGAAAGTCACTCCTAGTCGAGTAGTTCTTCCAAACGAGCAAATCTTGGAGTGGTTTTCTTGGATACCAGTTTGCTAACTCGACTCGTATACGAGTCTTTCAATCTTCCTAGTTTCCAACAAGATAGTCGGACTATTGTCCAACTAGTTAAGAAATTTTCGTTGTTGGATAGGCAATAAATATTGTTCAGGAACCCGAGTTCATAGACTATTAAAGTGTTTTTTTTTTGGAGAAATTTCATTTAATGTCTCTGTGTTATGAAATCCTACCTCCATAGGTATTCAAATATCATGGTAACTTAACTTGATAATAATAAATATTATCATACCCTTGTTTTTATTTATTGACTCCATAGTGAAAAAATCTAATGGAATTATAATAATGACCACAAACCTCTACAAATATTAGTTAATTCCTTACTTAGTTTCTAAGAGTCCTTGAAAGGATTGCTTGTAAATAAAGTGGAACTAGTGTTTAGATTCTCGTATAATTTTACTTGCCACATTTGTCGAAGTTAGGAATGATTGTCGATTCATTGTAATTTAACCATAGAATTCATATGGTACATTAGTCTAAGTGAATATTTGATGTTTACTTGTTTTCGTTATGAAAAGGAAAATTGTCAATTCTTGAATATAGTTTATATGTGGCATACTTAGGGAGTAGGAATTTTGTTTAATAATGATCGTTATTGGATTCCATTCTTATAGAGATGATGCATTGGTCTAGATATTGAATAATGATTAATGTTTGTATTAAAAAAGGAAGAGATTATGTTTAATGATGAGTAAAAATATATATTATAGGTTTCATAAAGAGAAGCCATATTATGTAGATGATGAATAATTATTGTTGTTGTAACCTTTAAAGGAAGGAAAACTTGTCTGGTATTTTTGAGAAAGTGAATGATTTAAATTGCGATATGAATATAGTACTTATTGTTATTTTAAAATTGAGTCTAATTAGAGTTGGTTATGGGAATATATACCTCCATGTTCTTCATAACAGTCACCAGTCCTGATACCTTAAATGGTCAAAATCAATCGGATGAATCATGGACTTGTGCGTTGATTATATGTCTTGGAGGTCCTAACCTTACAGGGTAGGTTGGGGGGTTAGTCGTCCTTGTTATATTTAAGAGATATGATTAATATGTTAGTATTCATGATGTTGTAATTGTTTCTTGCATTGTAGTGATATAGATGAGAAGAGGATATGAATATTGATGTACGTTATTCCTAACTATCACTTGTTCTAATTGATGTTTAATAAATAAAAAAATTCATTGTATCTATTGAATTTATGTATTAACAGAGGGTTCATTACAAAGGTAGATTAGGAGGATTTTCTCAGTTGTAGTTGTAGTTCAGTCAGAGTTTTGTTGCATCAATGAAACCCTAACCCTCTTGTTGAGGCACCTTAAGTGAATCACTTGACCTAATTCTTGGATATCATAGTGCGCCCTAGCCAAGTGCACCTCCTGGTACTATCAACAATCCAAGGAGTCAAGTTTGAGTTTTTGTTCAAATTCAAAGGTTGACCAAGTCAAAGCATTCATGACTTACTCTATGAAGTCAAAAAATAAGTTAGAAGGGGATTTAAACTTCAAAGCATGGAAGACATGGATTGACCTCATCCTTGCCAAGAATAAATTCCTAGATATCGTGAAAGGCGATATCATGGAACCACAGTTTGAAGAAGGAAAAGAGAAGGAACCTCATAACGTTGCAACACTGGAGAAGTTCAAGAATAATGACATTAATTCTATGAGTATCATAGTGTAATTTGTAAAGGATCACTTGATACCCTACATTTCTCATATTGACTCATCCAAGAATATGTATGATGCCTTAAAAAACCTTTTCTTATTCAGAAATATTGGACAATTGATGAGTTTGAAGAATGAACTCTGTGACACAAAGATGACAAAGGATGACACCATATCTTCATACTTTGTGAGGATTTCTTAGTTGAGATATCAACTACAATCTATTGAAGAATCCATCCCATGAAAGGAAGTTATGATCATAACACTCAATGGTCTCACTAGATCATGGGATGCATTTGCTACACGTATGAATACAAGGAAGGAGTTTCCAATGTTAGAATAATTTTGGACATGTTGTGCACAAGAAGAGATAAGGTTAAAATCCAAGGGAAAACGTTAGAAGGAATAAGATGCTCAAGCCTTGGAAACAAATTTTAAAGTACATGGAGGTAAGAAAAGATCTGATTCAATAAATAAGTTCAAGAGAGATATGTCAAAGGTACAATGCTTTGAATTCCATGATTATGGCCACTACAACAGGAATTATACTAAACTAAAAAGGAAAAGAAAAGAGAGACATCATGCATCAGCTTTCAATGATGAAGAACCCCCAAAGAAGACAAAGCATGATGAAGCATGTTTATTCTATTATTCGGCCCTTACTAGAGCCATTGAAGATGACATATGGTTTATCGATAGTGGAGCTTCAAGGCATATGATAGGTGATCATAATAATTTCTCAAGCATGAAGGAAAAGGAGACACCTCATAAAGTAGAGCTTGGAGACAAGAACTCTTATGTAGTCAAGGTAATTGGATAAGCTACTATCAAAATGGAATCAGGTAATTGTATCCATGCTAGTAATGTTTTATATGTTCCTGGTTTGAAAAAGAATCTAGTATTTATTTCATGTTTGGAAGAGAAAGGAGATAGAGTAGATTTTGTGGATGGAAACGTTCTCGTATGGTCAAAAGACTCCAAGATAGAAAACACTAGAGTTATTGGAACACGTAAAGGAAGGTTATATAAAATCCTAGGTTAGAGTACTGAAGCCTTAGTACTTGACGAAATCAACCCTAGTGAGTTATGGAATAGAAGGTATGCTCACCTTCATTATCAATCCTTTCCATCCTTGAAACAGATGGTCGTAGGCATACCCGAATTACAGTCAGTACATGAAGGTGTGTGTATAGGATGTGCACTTGGGAAGAACATTAAGAATCATTTCCCAAGCAATGAGAATAGATCCAAAGGGGACTTAGACCTAATACATTCATATGTATGTGGACGTATTCCAGTGAATTCTCTAGGAGGATCTCTTTACTATGTAAAATTCATAGATGACTTCTCAAGAAATACATGTTTGTATTTGTTAAAGACTAAGGATGAAGTATTTAGCAAATTCCAAGAATTCAAGGATGAAGTAGAGAACCTAGCAGATAAGAAAATCAAGACAATAAGATCTGATAATGGAGGAGAATACACATCTAAGGAGCTCATTTCCTTTTGTAAATAAGTTGGAATTAGGAGGGAGCCCATTGTCCCTCACAATCCTCAACAGAATGGTGTGGCTAAAGGAAAGAACAAAACCATTGAATAATAAGTCAAGGAAATTATGAATGATCATAACTTATCTATGTTCCTATGGGGAGAAGAATATATGACAATTGTTTATGTTCAGAATAGAATTCCACATAGAATATTGAAGAACGTGACTCCTGAAGAATCCTTCTCAAGAAAGAAGCCAAATGTTGAACACTTGAGAATATTTGGATGTTCTGTATACATTCATATTCCCAAGCATAAGAGAAATAAGTTTGGAACTCTTGGGAAAGAGAGGAATATTCATTGTTTATAGTGAATCATCAAAATCATATAGAATCTATGTTCCAGGTCAACATATGATTGAAATAAGTAGAGACGTAACTTTTGATTAAAAGATTGCATTTAAGAAGTATATAGAAGAACCTATAGAATCCAACGAAGAAGAGGAACATGAAAATACCAAAGAAGAAAGTACATGTTCTCCAGAACAATCTAATGAAGAACAAGAACCACCACATGAATCTATGGAACCAACTATTATACCTAAGACAAGAAAAATACCAACATGGCTTGAAACTACTTTGCAGGAAGTAGAAAAGCATAAGGCTCCCACTGGTACTTATAGACAAAGAAAGAAACCCAAAAGGTTCACTAGTTATGCGGCACTCATGACAAGTTTGGTTAATGTAGAATCTTCCACCTTTGAGGAAGCAATTAAGAAGAAAGAATGGAAGGAGGTCATGATGGAAGAATACCAATCCATCATGAAGAATGATGTATGGGAAGTTGTGCTGATACCTAAAGAGAAGTATTTAGTCACTTCAAAGTGGGTGTATAATATAAAGTATGTTGTAGATGGAAGTATTGATAAGTACAAGGCGAGATTTGTGGCTAGAGGGTTGTCCTAGTAGGAGGGAGAATATTATGATGAGATGTTGGCTCCAGTTTCCAGATATACATCTATCAAAGCCATAATATCTCTAGCATCTTCCATGGGTTGGAGCTTACATCAGATGGATGTAAAGACCTCCTTTCTCAATGGAGTGATCGAGGAAGAATTTTCTATAGAGAAACCTCAAGGCTTTGAGGTACACCAAAAAGAAACCCATGTATGCAAATTGAAGAAGGCCTTGTATGGACTCAAGCAATATCCAAGAGCTTGGTATGCACGTATTGATAGCTACTTGAAACGACTTTGATTTTACAAGAGTCATGTCGATCCAAATATCTATTAAAAGGTTGTGCACAATGCACCTGTTATTATGCTGTTATATGTTGATGACATGTTCCTGACAGGTGCAGAGCCTCTCATTATTCAGTGTAAGAAGGAGTTATCCATTGAATTTTTATATGAAGGATATTGGTATCATGCACTACTACTTGGGACTATAAGTGTGGCATAAGTGTGGTGAATACTTCCTCAGATAAGGAAAGTACGTTGTAAATATCATTCATAAGTTTGGGATGATGGATTACAAATCCATGGAAACTCCCATCATAAAATATTTGAGGAAGTTGAGATACTCTGATTCTGATCCAATAGACTCGTCATTGTATCGAAAGTTGATTGGCTCCTTGATGTATTTGGTAAATAATAGGCTAGACATATGCTTTGTTGTGAACATGTTGAGCCAGTTCTAGGTGGAACCTAGACACGAGCATTGAATGGTTGCAAAATTATATCTTGAGATATCTTCGTGGGATGATAATGTATGGTTTGAGATATGCCTCAAAAAGTGAATTAAATTTGCATGGATTTACCGATTTAGATTGGGTAGGGAGTGCGGAATATACTTTTGGATTGTGTTTCAGTTTGGGTTCTTCTATGATTTCATGGGCTAGAAAAAAACATAAGTTTGTTGCACTCAACACTGCGGAAGAAGAATATATTTCAGCTTGTGATGCATGTACGGAAGTAGTGTGGATATATAAGTTGGTTTCTAGACTTTTTGATCAGGTGTTGGATTCAACTGTGATATATTGTGATAATCAAAGCTATGCGAAGCTCTCAAAGAACCCAACGTTCCATGATAGTTCAAAGCACATTGAGATCAAGTATTATTTTATCCGTGATAAATTCTAGAGGGGAGAAATGGTTCTCTAGTATGTCTCCTCTAATGAGAAAACTGCAGATATTTTGATGAAGCCTTTGTCCAATACAAATTTTTCATACTTGAGAGACAAGCTGGGGCTCGTGGATATTTCTCCCTTGGTTGAAAGGGAGGATATGGATTCCTCGGATGGGAGGGAACACTGGTATGTGGCATCATGGAATGTCAGTGAGTTGCGGATCTGTATCATTCTAGTACATATTAGAGATGATCATACAACTTAGAGATGATGATTGCATCATGCTAGTACAACTCAGATATGATACATATGGTTGGATTTGTTGATACAGTGGCCTGAGGAGCATCGTGCTAGTACATCTTAGAGATGGACATACAACTTAGAGATGATGTTTTCATCATGCTAGTTATGTTCATGCTAGTACATCTTATAGACAATGTTGGTGAGTTGCATCATGATAGATATGATCATGCGAGTACAACTTAGAGGTGGCATACAACTTAGATATTATGCATTGGCATCATGCTAGATATGTCATGCTAGTATGGATTATATATGATCATACATCTTAGAGATGATGTAGGAGTGTTCATGTCATGCTAGATATGATCATGCAAGTACAACTTATATGTGGCATACAACTTTGAGATGATGCATTGGCATAATTCTAGATATGTCATACTAGTACGAATTAGAGATGATCATACATCTTAGAGATGACACAGTGAGGCACTGATCTATGTCATGCGAGTATAGCTAAGAGGTGGACATACAACTTAGAGATGATGCATTTGCATCATGCTAGTTCGACTTAGAGATGGTGTATATGATACTCCAAATCATGCTAGTACATATTAGATATGATGCATTGGCATCATGCTAGCACAACTTAGAGGTGATGCAGCTGATGAAATTGTTGATGGAGGATGATATCAAATGATATGATTGTTGTGGAAATATTATGTCTCTGGATAATAGTTGTATGCTACTGTGGTGGATGTGATCCACTGGTAGTGATTGTATGTCATTGGTTAGTAGTTGTGTGCTACTAGGAGTGGTTGTATACCATTGGATAGTAGTTGTATACTACTATGGATAGACACAATTGTGTTCTATTGGATTGAATTTTGATTTCCATGGAGACTATCACTAGTGTTGGATAGTGATATGTGATCATGATATAGCATGTGTGGCTATTGGTGTTGCTACCAGATGAATGGTCTGTTTGTGCTCAAGACCATTTACTATAATACCTCCCCAGCTAGAAGGGAGTGTTGATTTTATGGTAGCTGCGGGAGGTATTAACCTCTACATGTAAACTTTGACGAGACTATAATATTTTTGGAAGCAAGAGAAAACCTAAGTAGTTGGTTAATAAACCTAGAAGAGAATTCATGTTAAGAGAATAAATTATATTAAGTTATTAACCTCCAAAATAAGAAGTTGACCCAGTTAGGTCACTTGGAAATAAAGGGTGCTTGAGCTCATTTGCAGTCACTCACTCTCACAAATGCATAAGGACTAGTGGTGTGCATGACCGGTGGAGAGATGCAGTTGCTGTAGTGGTGACTTGGTATTTGGTTATGGTTTGTATTTTTTTCTTGGTACCCTAGATTTGGAGAGAGGTACGCTATCTTGGTTGGCTATTGGTTCTAGTGATTGCTTCCAGAATTATTATTTCTGTCAAGGTTAAGGTGCTCGAGGGTGCCCTTTATGCCTATGGTTGGGTGACAATATAGTGATATTGTCTATGGTGAAACGAGAACACCTATTATTTTAACACGAAGGACCCACTAGAGTAATAACAGTGTAGTTATGGTATCCATTGAATGTAAAGTGGACTAGGTCCACTATTTTGTTTCTTATTAAATAAGGCCCACTAGTTAGTTAAAATAGAATAAATGTATTGTGGCGTCTTTAAAAAAGGTCCAATGGATACTTGGGAGGTGGATATTATTAGAGTTTCATATATAGTTATAAATAATCTTATGAATCCCTCCTCATGGATCATGTACTAGAGAATTTTGTATTGAAGATTAGATCATTGAGAGGTCACCATACATTAAGAGGCAAGTGAACATGAGTGGATTCCTTCCATAAAAGGATGATTGGAAGGTATTTTGGTAGATAAAATGTGAGAATTTATGAATATTATTTTTTGTGATTCAATTTTAAGGGTTAAGGATCATAACAAGTGGCATCAGAGCTCTTTCTTAGGCCCAAAAGGGAGATTTTATTTTTATTTTTATAGGTATTTTAAAGGAAAAAGAGGGTCATAACACTCAAATCCATTCTTATATCTTTTGTGTAGACTATAAATAAAATAATTGTAGACAATATTTTCTCTTGAAAAAAAAAACTAAGTTTAAAAAATAAATCATCCAAATTGAAGTCTGAAAAGTGAAGATGTCATTGATTTAATAGCAATTGTTTTAGGGTTTTCTAATGATGTTTGTGTGGATTATAGATAAAATATACTTTGACAAAGTACCTGAATTTTCACCATACTAATGGTAGTAGATGAAGAATAATCATGGCATATTGTGGTTGTGTTCATAACAGAAATTTCAATCAATATTGTGAGAGTTTTGGTTATTTCAAATTTTCCACCTCAAAACCCTATCTCTCATACTTACTATAGATTATGGACTCTTACATGGATATATTAGCCCCCATCGTTGAGTAATATCCAATGTTATACCTAGATTATGTGGAATATGCACATTATGTGGAAGAATTATCTCTTGCACATTTTCTTAAACTTGTTATGGATTAGGAAGAGTATATCAAGCAATGCTTACTCAAAGCCGAATATTTTTCACCCCATGAATGAGTTTGTATAGTGTGATTCCACATAGACCACCAAATACAAAAAAATTAGGAATCCTATAAATCAACCCAAAGGATGGAAATTTGGAGTGATATTGAAGAGGAGTATACAAACAACATATATTATGGTTGATATGATTTAGAAAAGGATTACGAGGAATAGTATATCAAAAGTTGTCGTTTATGGGAAGACAAGTACTTCCACCTTCTCTTTGATTACTCTACTCCATCATATGAACAAAACATCATTGAGGGGAAGATATGATTTGGTTACAAATATTGTTTTTTTATCTTGAATATTCTCTAATAGTAGTGTTCCTTCCAAATCCATAATTAAACTTTTATAGTTATGTGGATGCTCTTTTGGGAATGTATGGTTCTATTTAATTATATCCACATGAATGTTGTGGGAATTTGGAGAAAAATAATTAGTCATTTCTTGATATCATGATTCATTTGTTGGGAGTCAACATGAGCACCTAGACAAGGGACCCATGTTTAAGGACAAGATTCTTTGATTACTTCACATGGGACATTGGCTAATTTATCTTGGATTTTATCACTCATACATGGGGCCCAAGTTTATGGATGAGATTCTTGGACTACTCTAGAATTAAAGAAGGTCCACCAGATAGTTAGCAGGTGGTTATGATTAGTGTTTCATAGATAGATATAAGTAAGAATGGAATCCTCCTCAAGGGGCATGTATTGGAATATTTTGTATTGGATCTTAGATCAATGAGATTTTTTGCTACCTTAAGAGGTGAGTGAACATGAGTGTATTTATTTCATAAGGATCATTGTAATGTGTTTCTCTACCTTAAGGGTATTTTGATAAATAAAGTATCATAACTTTTAATATCATTCAAGTTTAAGGGTAAAGAATCATAACATAAGGCCAATTCAACTGAAAATTCATCCCATTGAAAATATTTGGCAGGTTAAAGTTGAGTAATTGTTGTAGCAACCAATGAATCATCTATTTTATTTTTTAGATTAAGGGATGTATTGAATATTGAAACATTTTGATATAGGCAATCAAGTCCAAGGCCCTATCTTTGTATTTTTAAATAAAGGAGAATTACACTAGTATTTTTTTCTTAACTTTCTTAACTACTAACTCAAAATCATCGAATACCAGGAAGCCATGGATATTGAAATATATTGCTTTCTACAAGCCTAGAACTAAATATCATATTTGGTAGCATTGTTTGTGAAGAAAAAATATAATCTAAGAGACAAAGTAGTGTTATTTTGATTGGGGTCAATAATAATCCAATTGGCTACTTCATTAGCACTACATTTTTCCCCATCAAAGTAAAGTTACTATAACCTGGAGGATGTTGAGTTATCTACATCATTTACTATGTTTTAGGTAGGATTAGTGATGGTTTGAGATTGAGGGAGGGTGGATCCCTAAGTCATGTTGGAAGAATGGGACAGAACAATAAAAAAGAGGTGTCAAGGTCAATCTGAAGGTGTGTGATTGATTCATTTTTATCTATAGAATCAATCATGGTATATTTCATAGGTTTATCTCTATATATCTAAATTTTATTCAACTTCCCTTTCTAGGGAAGCCACAAGTGAGACTAGTATTTGGAAAAATATCATTCTATACTATGTGACTAGTCAAAATTAAGGAGCATGTCATAAGCCTTTGGAATGCCTACAACCAATATGTCTAGTACTCGTTGTACCCTTGGATCCAAACATACCTGGATGAAAAAATCCTCTAGCTTGATTAAGACCTGTTGAGGAAAATATATGAAATGATCTTACTCAAGCATTTTCAGATCTTTCTTGTTGAAAACAAGATATAAGGGAATATCACCCTATGTTTATAGCCATAAAAAATGTTATCCTAATTCACAACTATTGTTTACAAGTGCTTACGATGGGTTTTTTATAAATAAAAGCTTGCTGAAAAATTCATTACTTATGTGTTTTTCTAAAAATAACAAATGATGAAATAAATATAGAGATAGAAGTAAAGACACCAAGTCAATAATCAAAATAGATGAGACATAAAGAAATCCTTTATTTCATTCCAATTCATCAAAGAATTGTTCTATTTACAAAATTTCCTAAAGAAGTTTTGGACCAAAGTCAAACATAGACGTCCCCCATGAAACATACAAAAGGACTTCTGACAGAAAGTAAAAAACTGAACTTTAAAAGATGGATCATCTTTCCACATATTGTTTCCCACTCGACTCTGCACAATAGCCTTTGGCAGTCATGAAATCTAATTCACAAACAGACAAGTCTACACAGACTATCAAAGATAGATCAACACCTCTGAAAAACAAGTGTCTGAATGATGTAATTCAGCCCTGAATCTTGTTGTCTACAATAGGACCCTACTATCATAAAAAATAATTAGGCTTCTAATGAATTAAGGAATGAATGAAAACTGAATTATCTCAACAAAGACTCAAAGAGAAAACCTTAGTATTCTTCTCCTTTTATTCTCCTCTTGTTCCTCCCCTTTCTTTTGCCTTTAATAAAATTAGAATTGGTTGAATTAGTTGAACTACTTCCTTAGTTAATTTAACTAAAACTCAGGCAACTTTTTAGTTGAGGAAAAGTAATAAATCATAATAAGGGTTTTTAAATAAATAATAACTAGTAGGTAGGACCCCTTGTGACTCCCTTTTGTTTTTAACAATCATAACATAACTAGTTAATCAACCAAAACATCCCTCCTTGTGACTCCCATCATCACATTCATATTTGATAATTTATCTCAATGATAATTGAAATTATTTCCAAAAGTATATTACCCATATATCCAAAAAATAGTGTGTTGTCCAAAATTTCAGAAGTCAATTGTTCTCAACAATTAATAAATAAAAACTTAAAATCCATATTTTCTACTTTGGCACTGCTAAATTTGAACGTTTTTGTGACAAAGTAGTGACGAAGTTTCGTCGGAATAGGGTCGTTGTTGAGACCAAGATGATTTTTTTTTCATCGGAATCAATTCGTCGGTATAGCAACCACACATGGATCTTCGTCATTCTAGCAGACGAGAAAAGAATCATATTCACAATAGGGAAAAGTTATCATTCGTTGGTCCATCGACCAAGATTAGTCGGTCTAGTGACCAACTATAGTCGCAATCCTTCCTAGCATCTCTAAGGAAAACATAACCTTGGTCACTCTAGCGACCATAGTTAGTCAGTCTTGCGACTAATATTAGTTGCAAGAACAACCAAGACAACCCTGGAACACTTAGTCAATAAACCACGGTTAGTCGGTAGAATGATGAAGATTAGTCACTAGACCAATCAAGCCTGAAGCTAAAAAGGTCAAATGAAAGATGAACATGTAGTCTCTAGAGAGGCAAAGTTACATACTTTGCGACCAAATGGCTATACAAGCGACGAACTTGTTTGTTGCTCAGGAATAAGCCCAGACTAGCAAGTTACAGAAGCATACTTTCATTATGTACTTGGGAGCTAGCACTGGAGTCAACCCCCTAATGGTCAATACTAGTGGTCCAATTTACCTTGTCATTTCTATATGTAAGAACCATTGTGATGAGTCTCAATCCATGCTAGGGGATTTAATATCGAGCCTCAAATTGTGGAAGGTGAATCTAGAGCATTGGGTGGAGGAGATTTCACAGCAGCAGACCTCCCTTACGGAGTAGTTGGGCACTATTAAATTGAAGGAAATCCTATTAGATGTGGAAAATCAATGCCTAAGAGAAAAATTTAGGGAACAAGAAGCGAAAATTTAGAAGCTACAACGACATGTAAAGAATATGGAGCATGAGCAGTCACCCGAGTTGGCATTCTATAGGCACAAGTACATTTAGAAGTCTTTAATAGGCTTGCTCCCAATAAAAAAATATTTCATTCAATGAGGACCAAAAAATGGAGCATCCACATTGTCAATAGGCTTAGAGGTCAAATACTACCCATCCACCAACTACTGGAAGCATTGAAACTAGAGTGCAAGGCCATGGAAATTTTCATGTCTTTCTACAAATGATTTGTAGGGTAAAATTGTTTTGTTAGTAGGCCTTGATAGTCCTTCTATTGAAGGTTAGTATCATTAAATTCATCCTTGTAGTGACGATGACATGTATAATAGGAATAATAATAGATGGCCTATCTCTCTTGACTATGGAATTTGGGAAAGGATAAAGACATAATAAATGAGAACCAATGCCATTTTGAATGCCAATGAAACTTGTAGTGGAGAAATGCAAAGGTCCTTTTCAAAGAAAGGATGACTATCAAAATATAGTGATCATTCCCAGTTCTTGGAGGACCAACTGCCATATGGAAAATTACAATCAAGTAGTGAACTATTGTGAATGATCTACTTTCTACGATATGTTAAAATTTTGCAACATGAGATTTCCAAATAAAATCAAGAATCATGGTTCCCATAACTTGAAAACCAAATATGGACACACCAGTGAAATCAACTTCATAAATCCACATAATTAAAATATGGTCAAATCACACGTAATACTAAAATAAGGATAGTTTCCAAAGTCCAGAGTCTAGTATGGATACCAAAAGAAGGTAGAGAGAGAACTGCAAGAGTGTCGGTAGTAGAGGACATAAATGAAGTGTTGACACAAAGGGTGGATATCTTATATACACAAACAAAAGGAAACTAGTTCTTTTGTTTTAACATAATGGAGAAGGGACCACCAATGTTGAACATGATAGACCCACCACTCTGAAAAACAAAGTGGAATACTTTTCACACTCAAAGATTTCAATTGTATATATCCAATTCATGGATGCAAAGATGAATCATCCTCGAAATATAATTGTATTTATACTTACCCTGAAATTACAACAAAAGTGGATAACATAGGCGATGACACCAAAGGTAGACATAGACAGTGAAATAATAAGCAAACAATATCACCTTAGAGAGAATTGGTTAAAAAAAGAACAAATTCATCAAATGGACAAGGGGTTCTAGTATTAAAAAGGGCATTCCTTCCACTCACAGGGCATGTGGAATGGAATAGGAACCTTGATATTGGATTGTTTTAAATATCCTATTCATAGTCTGGACAAAGACAATACACACCTCATTACTAAACTATTTAATGATAAGAAGTTCTTCCCATTGCTACAATTAATCACTACATAGCACATAAATCTAAATTATGGCATCAACTAGGACTCAAATCCAAATTTAAGAAAAAGATCATTTCCTTAATTATGATAAGTGATTATAAGTTGTACTTAACTATAGGGAATATAATTACAATTGTGTGCTTGTCACAGGTTCAACTATATCATTAGCTCAAGGAAATATTTAATAAACAAGTTACCAAAAGAACAAACCCACACAAACATGGTGAAAACAACAATTGCAAGGTATACTTATATGGAACTTAGTATCTAAATCTAGTTAGAAGGAACATGATCCAAGTTATTGGCTTTAGTCAGTTAATGCCCTAGATGAAAAATACAAAGTAATTTTGGAGACATGCAAACATAGTTACAATGGTATGTTGTTCTAGACATTGCAATAAATCAAATGATATATTAATTGCCCCAAAACTTAAAAGAATGGGGGACTGTGTCAGAGTGAATATATATCTAGCATTAAAATGGTGGGACTGCCTTTGTAATAGTTATGTCAATCCTAAATTGAGTGCCAAGTTAGTAGCTTTAGTAGCTTTCGAGAGATATAGATATTAGGTCTAGATGTCTTGCGTTATGCCACTAAGACTCTAGGATTGCTAGGCTTAGGATGTAGGTTAGGTTTAGGGTAGTCCGAGGTATGTAGGGGTAGCCTAGGTTAGGTTAGGAGGTTCAAAAATCCTAGGAGGAGAAAGAATCATATGAAGAGGATGATGAACCTTAGAGTCACTACATTTAGTGTGTACTACATTGATTTAGGCTAGAAACAGTTTTGGCTAGAGAGACATAACTTGGGGATTGTGCCCACCGCCATGCATCCTTAACACTCGTGGAGTCAGCATAAATTTGTCTTCTTAAATTCAAATTTCCTAAAAAAAATCATTGATCTCCACATTCATTACGAAATATCATAATAGTCATAAATCAACCAAAAATCACCTTAAACCAGTCCTTAACAAGATCCATACCTTTGAGTGATGGGATGCCTCCAATGTTGCTCCTCTCCATCCTAGGATTCATCACATGACTTAATTATATTTCAAAATAATAATTAAAGATGTAACAACCTCTACAAATTAATGACTAAAGATGAATACCTAAATGAGATTCTCTTCGTTTCGAGAATAAATTATTCTCTACTGAACAGGACCAACCATGTGAAGGTGGAAGCTCTTTTGGCCCCTCCCGCCCTCTCACATCACTCTCATTTCCCCATACCCAATCTATCTAGATTTTACAACTATAATTAGAAATGACAGTAACATTAAATGTAATTAAAAAACATTCATCGCTATTGTAGGGACCTGAATTTAAGTAAGCCTAAAAATTTTACTCAATTAAACATGGAATTTCAAACATAGAATTTATTTCAGTGCATAAATAATTCATTGGTATCCATATAAGCATATGATATTTGGCAGAAATTAAATTTGTTTACATCATGAAAATAAATTACATAATCATTACATAACTCATCAAATCCATAAATAAAATACCTCTTCCTGATGTTAAACTCTCGCTTGTCTGGTTTTCCTCCTTGCTGACTTGCCCATCCTGCTGCTTTGACCAAACCCTGCCCAAACTGACTAACCACCCAGCCAGCTAGGAGCATCCTGTCCGACTCCCTAGCCCCAAGATACCGTAAGGAATCCTGGCCCCCGTACCCAAACCCCTAGTAACCTGGTGCCCCCTGCAATGATTCACAAAAACCCCCAAAACCAAACTCCCAACACCAGAAAATATGCTAAACTAGAAATACAATGCCTTCCTCCAAAACGCTTCCTCCCCCCAAATCATGCCCCTCTCCCGTTGGACTCCTCCCGTCATATCTCCCCCCATCCACTGACTCCCTATCCTCCATTAATTACCTTATCCTCCCCATTATTACCTTATCTCATGCCTTTATTACCTTATCCTTCATTCCTCCCCTGCATACGTAAAGTATTTAATTAAATAAATTAAAATTATTAAGCCCCTTTAATTCATTACACAAACCTCTAATGAGTCAATTGATTAATTAATTAATCAATCAGCAGATATAAATAATTAATTAATAAATAAATAATTAATAAATATTATTAAGAAATAAACATTGTTTAACTAAAACATATTAGGACAGTTAATTATACTTGATAAACCCTATGCAAATATCTAACCAAGGTTTTTACATACACCCACCCTTCAGGAAACTTCGGCCCGAAGTTAAGGTATTTCATGATACAAAGGAAAAGAAACATGGTTCATACATTCATGACAATTAACCGACATTATTAGTAAGTAAGCCAATAAAACTCATACATACTAATGTACATGTACAAGAAATGCATGTGTAGCTAGTACATACAAGTCTCATGCATGTACTAATAATCAATAACTATCACCCTTATAGTAATTTATGTATGCATCCAATCCAATCAACAAGACTATTCTTTTATAAAAGACAATAAACCAATCAAATGTTTGCGAAATCCTTTAATTTACAATTATCTAGTTCAACAATTTTATTTAGACAACTATGGTTTAGTTACATAATTATGAATATTCATATATACACATTTTCTTTTTAGAAGGGAAAAACATTAAATTCCACCATCAGACAAATCTCCACTCTTTCTCAACTATTTCTACTCATCCTTCCTCCCTAACTTACTTCCATCTTCATTCCTATCCTTCCTCTATTGGACTATCTTGGAGCGTCAACTATATTGACCTAACTCCAAATAGAACCCATAAGCGGAAGTGTCACTATCTCGACCAAGCTTCCCCAGTAGGCAACTGACAGTCATCATCACACGTCTAGGGGAGTGTGAGATAACACCGTCCTCCCATGAATTTAGGTTTCGGAGGATACACAGTGGGAAATTCCTCCACCCCTCCTAATCGTAACTGGGGTCCACACCCTACAATGGAATATACAGTGGCACCGTGTTGCTGGGAGTTTTGTCATCATTTATTCGGTTTTGGGCAGTCTCATCACCTGAAATCCTACACCGGTCCACATATCATAGCAATGCATCCAAACCCATATAATTTCACATACAAAGATTCATACCATAATGTTTCTCGTCTAGTGGTCATGACATCCACTTTCATCATCCTTATCACTTGGCTATTTCATAGCCCATAACCTGTAGATTAGTCTGTAACACAAACTCATACACTTCTATTCATTATCATCATGTAATTGCATACAATCATCATTTCAATTCGGTGTCCGTGTACCAACAACTTAACATCAAAGTTTTCGAGTTAGAAATAGATCTCATAATATCCCATAATTCAATTTCAACACCCATTCATAAAATTATCATTTACCAAATAGATTGCATCATATCCAACATCATTCTAATAGAATTTAAACCTTCATAGGATTCACATTCATACAATATGTCGCATCATATACATCATCATCAATAACATTTAATCATTCATAAAATTTGCATTCACATAGTAGATCGCATTATATCCATCATCATCAATAACATTTAAACATTCATAAGATTTACATTCTCACAATATATCGCATCATATCCATCATTATCCGAATATATTTAAACATTCATAAAGGTTCATATGTCTTAAAAGTTTAAGTGTATCATTTAATAGTTTCACTGTGAGTAGAAAATAAAAGTGTAGGCCTCAGGTAATCCGGGATGTCTAAGTCAA
>SNQJ01S0012264.1:54056-64144 GCA_010110895.2 Picea sitchensis | reverse complement strand
AACATTCATAAAGGTTCATATGTCTTAAAAGTTTAAGTGTATCATTTAATAGTTTCACTGTGAGTAGAAAATAAAAGTGTAGGCCTCAGGTAATCCTGGTTGTCTAAGTCAAAAGGTGTTTTTACATACACCCCACCTTCAAGAAACATATTCTCGAGGTGGTCACAAAAGTGAGGGATAGTCTCGTCGTAGTGTCTCGGCGTCTTCCCAAGTAGAAGATCCTGGACTATACTTGTCCCATTGGACCTTAACTTGGTCTACCAGATGGTTCCTAAGTTGTCAGACTCTATGGTCCAATATGCGTAACGGTTCTACCATGAGAGTTCCCTCATCCGATACCTACAATTTCTTCCAATTTAGTTTATGTGATTCATCAACAACATAATGACGTAAAATAGATACATGAAAAAAATTATGAGTTTTATGCAAGTGGGGTGGCAGTACAAGACGATAGGCAACGGGTCCAATTTTCGCTTGGATTCTAAATAGTCCTATAAATCGAGGTGACAACTTTGTCCCCTTCCCGAACCATATGGTACTCTTATTAGTCCTGATACGAATGAAAACCTGGTCTCCCACTTCATAACTTTGGTCAGTCCTGTGTGCATCCGCATAAATTTTCTGCCTATCATGTGCTTCTTTAGTCTCTGCCTAATCTGAATCACCTATTCCTCCATCTCTTGAATCAATTCTGGCCCAACTGTTACTTGATCTTCTAATCTATCCCAACTCAATGGAGTTTTGCATGGCCTTCCATACAGAGCTTCGTAGGGTGGCATTTCGATGCAGCTATGAAAACTGTTATTGTAGGTAAACTATACCAAAGGTAGGTACTTCTCCCACTGGGTTTGATTATCCATGACATACATCCCGAGCATGTCTTCCATGACTTTATTTACTCTCTCAGTTTTCCCATCTGTTTCAGGATGATAAGATGTGCTTAAGTTCAATTGAGTCCCCAATGCTGACTGTAAACTTGTCCAAAACCTAGAAGTGAATCTGGAGTCCCTATCTGAAATGATCTTCTTAGGTATCCCGTGCAAATGGATAACCTCTCTTATAAACACACGTGCCACATCAGTGACATCGTAAGTGTCTCTAACTGAAATAAAATTAGTACTCTTGGTTAACGTATCAACTATCACAAGAATGGCATTATGTCTATGAGATGTGAGTGGAAACCCCACAAAAAAATCCATAGAGATGACTTCCCACTTGGACATAGGAACGTCATGTGGTTGTAGGAGGCCTGTCGGGTGATGGTGGTCGGCTTTCACTTGTTGAAATTCTAGGCACTTGGCGACTAAATGAACTACATCGTGCTTCATGCCTACCTAGAAGAAGAGCTTCCTCATGTCTGCGTACATCTTCTTCACACCTGAATGCACACAATAAAGTGCTCTATGGGATTCCTTCAGTATGATGCTTCGAATATCCCCAATTTCAGGGATGTACATCCTTCCCCGATGTCTCAATAGTACATCTACTTCCAAACTATATCCTTCATACTTTGGATTTAATTGCCTCCCACTCTGGAGGTTTGAAGTAACCTCTAAATACCAACTGTCTCCTTGGAGTTGCGTCAATACATGTTCCCTCAGATTGACCTTTAAGGGTACCAAGGAGAAGACACATGGTCTCCTACTCAAGGAATTTGCGACCACATTTTCCTTCCCCTTGATGTACGAAATACCAAAACCGTACTCACTCATAAACTCACTCCATCACCTTTGCCTGGCATTCAGATCCCTTTGAGTGAAGAGATGTTTTAAACTTTGATGGTCCATTTTGAGCTCAAAGTTTCGCCCCATAAGATNCCCCAATGCTGACTGTAAACTTGTCCAAAACCTAGAAGTGAATCTGGAGTCCCTATCTGAAATGATCTTCTTAGGTATCCCGTGCAAATGGATAACCTCTCTTATAAACACACGTGCCACATCAGTGACATCGTAAGTGTCTCTAACTGAAATAAAATTAGTACTCTTGGTTAACGTATCAACTATCACAAGAATGGCATTATGTCTATGAGATGTGAGTGGAAACCCCACAAAAAAATCCATAGAGATGACTTCCCACTTGGACATAGGAACGTCATGTGGTTGTAGGAGGCCTGTCGGGTGATGGTGGTCGGCTTTCACTTGTTGAAATTCTAGGCACTTGGCGACTAAATGAACTACATCGTGCTTCATGCCTACCTAGAAGAAGAGCTTCCTCATGTCTGCGTACATCTTCTTCACACCTGAATGCACACAATAAAGTGCTCTATGGGATTCCTTCAGTATGATGCTTCGAATATCCCCAATTTCAGGGATGTACATCCTTCCCCGATGTCTCAATAGTACATCTACTTCCAAACTATATCCTTCATACTTTGGATTTAATTGCCTCCCACTCTGGAGGTTTGAAGTAACCTCTAAATACCAACTGTCTCCTTGGAGTTGCGTCAATACATGTTCCCTCAGATTGACCTTTAAGGGTACCAAGGAGAAGACACATGGTCTCCTACTCAAGGAATTTGCGACCACATTTTCCTTCCCCTTGATGTACGAAATACCAAAACCGTACTCACTCATAAACTCACTCCATCACCTTTGCCTGGCATTCAGATCCCTTTGAGTGAAGAGATGTTTTAAACTTTGATGGTCCATTTTGAGCTCAAAGTTTCGCCCCATAAGATAGTGCCTCCAAAGTTTGAGAGCTAGCATTACAGCTGCCAACTCTAAATCATGAGTCGTATATAGATCTTCATGTTTCTTCAACTTCCTTGACGCATAAGCTATCACTCCTCCATCCTACATTATCATGGCCCCCAACCCTTGCTTTGAGGAATCTGTGCAGACTGTGAAGTCCTTTTCCATATCCAACACTCATAGAATTGGCGCACTAGTTAGTAACCTCTTAAGCTCAATGAATTCACTATTACATTCTTCTGTCCATTCATACCTGACCCCCTTGTGCTACAAAGTGGTGATGGGTTTCGCTATTTTTGAGAATCCTTCCACAAATCTCTGGTAATAACCTGCTAGCCCCATGAAGCTTCTCACCTCATGGGCATTGTTTGGCACTGGCCACTCCATAATGGCCTTTACTTTTTCTGGGTCCACAAAGATTCCTTCATCGAAAATGATATGACCTAAATAGTGGATCTCTTTCTGGAAGAAGGAACACTTCGACAACTTACCATACAATTTATTCTCTCTAAGGCAGGATAACACCACTCGTAAGTGTTCCTCATGTTCTCTTTCATTCTTGGAATAGATGAGGATGTCGTCTAGAAAGACTTGTACAAAACTGTCTAAGTACTTCTGGAATACGCCGTTCATGAGGCTCATGAATATTGTTGGTACATTGGTCAATCCGAAAGGTACTACGACAAACTCGTAATGTCCAAACCGGGTTCAAAAGGTAGTTTTTGGGATATCTCATTCCTTAATTCTTAATTGATGATACCCTGACCGCAAATCGATCTTTGAGAATACCACTGCTCCTTTCATCTGATCGAAGAGGTCATCTATTCACGGCATTGGGTACCTATTTTTCACTGTAGCATGGTTCAAGTCCCTGTAGTCTATACATAATCGTAAGGAAACATCCTTCTTCTTTACAAAAATTATTGATGCACCCCAAGGTGAGACGCTCGGCCTTATTAGACCTAAGTCTAACAACTCTTTCAACTGCATTTGCAACTCACAAAGTTCTGGCGCTGTCATCCGATATGGGGTCTTGGAAATCGGTTGTGCACCAGGTTTTAGCTCAATAGTAAAGTCAAGCTCCCTCTCAGGAGGTAACCCTGGTAACTCGTTCAGAAAAATATCCTTAAATTCTAACAATACTGAGTACCGATCTAATGAGGGTCCCTTCCTTTCATTCATTGCTTCAATGACATAAATTCGACACCCTTGCCTCAAGCATCGCTTAGCCTTCACAGTTGAGATAAAGAATAATGACACCTTTCTCCATACACCTTGGATCTCTACTGGTCTTCCTTCATCGTTGACACAAAGCACCCTTTTTGCGAAACAATCTACTAAGGCTCGATGAGATTCTAACCAATCCATTCCAATGATTAGGTCATATGCCCCGAGAGCAGTGACGTATACCTTCAACCTGGTAGTACACACTCCCAGGTCTACTATACAATTATCAACACTAGGTCCTACCGCTTGTTTTTCCCCCGAAGCCATCTCGACTTGTTTAAAGTCATCATGCTCGTAGGCTGCCAACCCAATATTTTCTAATGCAGATGGTGAAATGAAACTATTTGTCACACCAGAATCAAATAAAATATTAACATTGAAATGATTTAGCATACCTGATGACTCCACCACCATGGATTGATGTTTGGCCTGGCGATTATGAACCGCTGCGTAAATATGGTTGCTGCTACTTGTTCTTCCCATCAGGGCCTTTCCTTCTCTATGCACAAATACTGATTGCAACTCTGGGCAGTCACACTGGTAATGGGGTCCTCCACATCCCCAAGAGGTAACATGGGATTGAACCTGCACACTATTATGTGACTGTCTCTGAAATAAGTTCCTTCCCTTGGAACCCCTGCCCCTACTAGTTGTTCCCTGAGATGGTCGTGGACCTGTCTGCGTCGTTGGTGATGAACGAGATGCTACACTCACTTCCATTGAAATCCATGCGGCTACTGTGCTTGGTGTGACTCTATTACCATATGGAGGTGGCCTTGAGCCCCCTCCCTTGGGAAATGTCCTAGGGGCCTTCCCTACGAATCTAGGATAATGCAGAAAGGAAGGTCTTGTACCTCCAGTTAAGTTCATGTTTTCCTTCGCATAACGTGCATTTTCCACATCTTCCGCTACTGAAGATGGTTTCCACATCCGCACCATAGCTTTGATCTTAGGGTTCAACCAATAGACAAAGCGTTATGCATGTCATTGGTCATTATCCATATATGAAACATACTTGACCAATTCCATAAACCTAATCTCATATTCCTCTATAGTCCTGTTTCCCTATACTAGAGCATGAAATTCTCCTACCTACTGTTCCTCATAGTAAGCTGGCAGATATTTCCTTTGAAACCTCTCCTTGAAAAGTTCCCAAGATATGGTGTCCAGGGTAAGATGCAGTTGTCTTTCTAGGTTGCCCCACTAGTTCAAGGCGTTGTCTCTTAACTGAAAAATCACTATATTCTCCTTTGAGGTGGATGCATAGTCCCTTAAGGAAAAACACCTTGTCATGCCTTCCAACCATGCTTCTGCGCATTCACTGGTGTGACCCCCGACAAACTCTAGAAGTTTGATCTTCTGCAGTTCTCTAGTGATGTCTTCAGGTGGAGGTCCTCCCCCTGAATCCCTTGATGCTTCTGGATTACATGTTCCAGATGGTGGGGGCTCCACTTCAATCCCTGCTGGTTGACGCCCCTTTAAAGTCTCATTTATGGCCTCCAAAGAGCGCAGTATGAGAGCTAGTTCCGGCGATGGTGGTGGGACTGCTGGTGATGTTGGCGGTGCCTACGATGATGCTCCTCTTCCTTGATTCCCTCGTGTCCTAACTATCCTATATGATTTAACCTGCATCAACCAAAGTTGTCAGGGTGAGTTCAAGGACGTTTCTCATTTGCGCAACTTAACTATAAAATAGGGTTAGGCGTAAGTTTTTCTTTACTTGTCTGTAAAAAGATGTTACTCTCTTTAGAGGATTGGCTAGGTTAGGGTTAAGAGTCTAAGCTTGGTGTCACTGCCTAAGAAAACTATTGACCCTCTCGCTCGGTAGCTATGCTAGCTTTGCGCTATACTTGTCAATTCCTCTACTTACTTGCCTAGTGCGCATGAAGCCTCCTCCAACTTGTCCTAGTCTAAGTCCTTTAAAATTTTCATTTACAACTGATTAAGGTGACTTCCAACCTAATGTTGATTAATTATTAAAAACTAATAATCTAGACTAAACTTAATCAACAAAGCCTAAGTTGCAGTCGCCTTAATCAACACATTTAGTAAATTCAATAAATTAATATTATTATTAGTATTAATTAATTAATCACTAATTTAATTAATCCTTCCAATTAATTTAATTAATTTTTCTCCAAGGAACATACATGGCGCGCTGGTGTTTGGTTGTTTCTTAAGGCTTAGGCGGTGGGTGGTCGTGGGTTCAAAACCCATAGACTCCAAAATTTTATTTCTAATCCAAAATAAATTTTATTCAATTGTAATTTTATATTAATTACACATTTAATTAATTAGCCATTTAATTAATTAATCATTATTATTAATCCTTTAAAATAAAGTTAAAATTTGAAATTAATTATTTAAAATGAATAAATAAATAATAAACAAAAAAAAATTAAAATTAGAATTAATCATTATATAATTTAAAATTTAAAACAACCTCAAAATGTTTTAAATTATTAAAACCTAATTCAAAGTAATTAAAATATGATTTTAATAATTTAAAGTAATTAAATCAAAATAAAATAATTAACATATATAAATAAACAAATAAATTCATAGTAAAAAAAAGAACTCAAGGCAGCGGTGGGACCTCTCATGAGGTCCACTTGGCCCCTCCCTCTTTTCCCGCTTGTTCAACATTTAATTAAATAAAAGGTAAGAACAACTATTAAAACCCCAACATACCCTAATCGCCAAGGTTTTCCCTACTCTAGCTGCTCCACCCATGGCCTTCTCTCATGGCTTCTTGGGCGTTTGATGGCTCGTGGTTTGGTGATAGCACTGTAACGTGATGCGTTCAACATTGTATCGCCCCTTCGTGGGATTTTGTTGAACTTCTTTGATGTTTGTCACGGTTTTTTCTTTATCCTTTTCTCTTATTTTTTCTTTTCTAGCATGTGAATGTTTTTGTTAGGGTTTATATTATTTTTGTCATGATGCAGCTAAAGATGAAGAAAACCTGTTAATATCTGATATGAATATGATTATTTCATATATCTCCATGTTTCGGCTGGAGCTGCACTTGGTATTCTATTGTATCGTATGTGGGATATGATGATTGGCACTTAGTTTGACTTGTTGCGTGGCTTTCTTGGCTCTTAGTCCCGCCGACTGCTATATACTTTAAGCTTTTATCTATCTTCTCCTTGGTGGTTTGGCATAGGCACTAGCTTGGGAACAAGAGGGTGCCATCCCGTGCCTCCTTCCTCATATGAATTTGTGCAGACTCTAGGGCATTGGTCCTATGTATGGCGGTGACGCTTGGGCATTTAGTGCAAGAGAAAATGCCTCTTGTAGGCTCCTCTCTTGGTCGTGGTTTGTTTGACTCAGTGCTTGTGTTGGCTTGTATGTTGAGTTTGGTAGTTGTGTGGCTGAGGTGCAGTGTAACACAATGATCCTCGTGAGCTACCCTCCACTTGACTGACGCTGAGTGTTGGCTTGTATGTTGAGTTTGGTAGATGTGTGGCTTGTTT
The DNA here is from genome assembly GCA_010110895.2 of Picea sitchensis. Classification (NCBI taxonomy): domain Eukaryota; kingdom Viridiplantae; phylum Streptophyta; class Pinopsida; order Pinales; family Pinaceae; genus Picea; species Picea sitchensis. Next base: position 56,748 of record SNQJ01S0012264.1, on the reverse strand, counting down.
GATTCGGTGCTTGTGTTTTATTTTTATTTTTTTCTAGAGGTTGCGGGGGAGTTTCGAACTCTGGACCTACTAGGAGATGGCAGAGTTGGTCTCAGGCGCAAGATTCAACTTCCGGTCCTATAACCTAGCAGGTAAAGAGAATACACTATGGAAAGCACATTATTCTCTTCATTTTGGTGATGATTTGCCCAATAATGCTCTTGTAAAGTAGTGTAGATTCTAAAGCCCACACAGATATCACTACGACAGCTAGTCAAAGCCCCGATATTTTTCTTGTCGGTCGGACACCTGGAAAAGATCTCCTTCACTATTGTCTTCGAGCGAACTGTTCGTGAAATGATGGTTGTATGGCAGGTGCGCTTGGCTGTTAGGCTGCGTCGCAGGTGCTTGGCTGTTGGGTTTTTTTTTTTGTTGTTTATTTATTTGTTTCTAATTTTATATTCACTATTTCTAAAAAAATTTCCCTTCCTAACTTTGCATGAGATAGGTAGAGTGTTGTTGGGCTTGGCACTCAACGCTGGTTTTTGGTGACTTATCTGTTCAACGGTTGGTGCGCTGTACGTTTGGGCACTGGCTTGTGCGCTGGCTTTGTGTTGTGTATAGCGATGGTGCTGGCACTGTTAGATGCATAGTGAGGAATGTGGAAAGGTATTGGGCTTGTCAGTTGCGCTTGGCTTTGGTGTGTTGGGCGCTGGTCACAAATCAACCCTGGGTATATTAAATGTGTACACAATAGCAATGGAGGAGAGAAAGCAGTCGACTATCATTTCCATGTCGTTAATACTTGTAGAGAAGCAACTCGCCTCATCTCTATTGGGGCAGCAGGGTGGGGTAAAGCGTGAAATAAATGGATTAGGTTTTTCAAACTGGGTAACAAAGAGGGTTATTCGCTCAAGAAATCCATCCCTCCTTCGTGAAGGAATGTAGCGTGTGCAAAAAAAAGGTTTTTTCGGGCATGTAGAGTAGCATTGTATTTGATAGAATAAGGTTTGCTAAAGACAAGTTGTGGGTCAATCGTTCATTGTTTAAGGACTAGGAAATGAACCCATGCAAGCCTCCTTGCATCCCAGGTTGATTAAATACAAAGAATACAGGGATGAAAAATTGAGAGGAGACAATTGGTCAATGCCAAAAGAGGAATTCAAAGGCGAATACAATACCAGTTCATTTATTTCTTTACACCTACGGTGAGGAAAACAATTTGATATATCTGCTAACATACAATAAGCTTCAATTTGTATATGTAGAATGAAGTAGAAGAACTTTTGTAGTATGATGCTATTTTTCTTTACTTCTGTTTACTTTGACAGGTTACTCCATTGGGTAAGGAGCACCTCAACAAGAATTGAATCCTATGTCTTTGTTTTATGTATATCTCTTTTCGGACAATAGAAATGCTAATTTTTTTATTTTATTTTAGAAGAAAATCTATTTTATATATATATATATATTTGAAGATTTCTATTTTAGAAGAAACGTTATTCCTAAAAATATACAATCAGGTCCAGATTCTAGGCTGTTTTCTAGATGCAAAGCATGAACTTAAGCCATTGATATGGTTGATGTTAACCTAATATTAGTTCAAGAAACACATTCTTTTCCTCATCACATTCCATTTGACAAGCATTTTTTTTGTTGAGTTTAATTTTTTTTTTAATTTTATTGTAAACTCTCTTGAGCAACTTGGAAGTGATGTTACATCTGATATCTGTATCTGAACATTGATGTAGATACTTCAGAGGCTGTTTCTGATCCAAGTAGTTATCCTCCCAGATCAGGTTGGCATGTTGTATTGATTTAGGGACTCACAGTTTGGCATATAAGTTAGTTTTATATGGCTTAGGTTGCTTGTGCGCATACACCATTTTTTTTTTCTTTATTTAGGAAGCATTATGTNATATAGATCTGCATATATACTAAAAAAACAATTGTGTGCTTGGCTTGTAGGTTAGGTGGAGTTGGATCTTGGAGCTCAGATTTATACCTAATTAAAGGGTTTCAGGGTTGTTTAAATTTCTGGGTGGGGTTTGTTTAAATTTCTAGGTGGGTAGGTATGCCATTGACTCCAGATTTTGAACTAGGGCTCTGATACCATGTGTAGGGACTTGAATTTAAGTAAGCCTAAAAATTTCACTCAATTAAACATGGAATTTCAAACATAGAATTTCTTTCAGTGCGTAAATAATTCATTGATCTTCATATAAGCATATAATATTTGGCAGAAATTAAATTTGTTTACATCATGAAAATAAATTACATAATCATTACATAACTCATCAAATCCATAAATAAAATACCTCTTCCTGATGCTAAACTCTCACTTGTCTGGTTGTCCTCCCTGTTGACTTGCCTAGCCTGTTGCTTTGACCAAACCCTGCCCAAACTGACTAACCACCCAGCTAGCTAGGAGCAACCTGTCCGGCTCCCTAGCCCCAGGATACCGTAAGGAATCCTGGCCCCCATTCCCCAAACCCCCAGCAACCCGGTGCCCCCTGCAATGATTCACAAAAACCCCCAAAACCAAACTCCCAACACCAGAAAATATGCCAAACCAGAAATACAGTGCCTTCCTCCAAAATGCTTCCTCCCCCAAAATCATGCCCCTCTCCCATCGGACTCCTCCCTTCATATCTCCCCCCATCCACCGACTCCCTATCCTCCATTAATTACCTTATCCTCCCCATTATTACCT
>SNQJ01S0012264.1:20455-54006 GCA_010110895.2 Picea sitchensis | reverse complement strand
AAATAAATTAAAATTAGTAAGCCCCTTTAATTCATTACACAAACCTTTAATGAGTCAATTGATTAATTAATTAATCAATCAACAGATATAAACAATTAATTAATAAATATTATTAAGAAATAAACATTATTTAACTAAAACATATTAGGACAGTTAATTATCTAATTAATTATACTTGATAAACCCTATGCAACTATCTAACCAAGGTTGTTACATCTATGTGCTAAAACAAAAAACATGAAAGCAAATAACATTCATGACATGTAGGAAAACAAAATACATTACATTGGACCAGAAACATATTGGATTTATATTAATAATAAAATGTCTAATCATTTGTTTTTCTTCTTATTATTCTTCTTGGTCTCCATGAAAGAACAAATTAAGTCATCATCATAATTTAACTGATCCCCCACAGTTATTGGGCCTTATTAAGTGTTGCATCATCAATACTCAACACCTCACGCCATGATGAACTTCTAGTATTTCGACATGGATGTTGAGGATGCGCATGGGCATCCACTGCTGCAACAAAAAAAAAAAATTCAAGTGATATTGTTATTCACTGTTCCTAGAGAAATTTAATTAATACAGATTTAATTACAATGTTTTATACCCAGATTAGCCAGTGCAGTAGAAACAGTAGTTGGTGGCCGCATTGTTCTTTCTTCACTTGTTGATCTTCGCTCTTGATCGACATCTACACGCTCTTCCATATGAAACAATATAAGTATTTAGTACAGAATATACCCTAAATATTAATACTCATTGAAAAATGGAAAAACATTAAAATTGCGCGCATACCACTATGTAATGGTCCTTCGGCAACAATGCTTGAATCAATATGGGGGTCAAGATGTGGTTCATTGGGTACATCAAGAGAATTGGTAGCATTGTTACTCTCCTGTGAATGTGGAAAAGACACTCATTATTTTACATTTTAAATGAATAAAAAATATATTTTACATTACAAGTAATCAATGAGTAAAAACTAATCGACAAGTTTTTAATTTCATATTATTTACCATGTCTTGTAGAGAGACACATGGCGATTTCCCCAATATTCTTCGTCGTGCCACCATGCCATCAAAACCCTACGTGAATGAGACCTTTTAGATCTTCTTATGTGGCTTCATCATTGAACAAATCCCCTTGCATTGAGAAATATAAAAATCATTAGTCACTAGCTACAATGAATTACATATTTTGTGACGATGAGAAAAAAAAAAGTAAAATGTTTAGGCACTTACAACCCGTGCCTTCAATATCCTGTAACCACCTTGTCCCAGCTTATGTTGGTTGTGTTTGTATTGTCTTGCCTTTGTTGCCTTGGAAGTGTCTTGGAGTCTACGCAATATTTTCAAATATGTTAGATATTGATTGTTTTCCTCGTAAAGTAAAAAAAAGACCATCATAGTAAATTGAAAACACCTCTTACCTTCCAGGGCCGGGTGGTTTCTTCCCTTGTGCTTTCATCGCTAATTCTCTTGCATCGAGAATAATTTCTTTCCACTCCCTCTCGGGGACAACCAAAGGGCATTCACACTTGGGGTCCTATACTAAGTTATTCCTATACGCCTCTCTAACATGTTTCAAATGCTTGTCGATCCTATTTAGGACTTTCGGATTATTGAACGAGTCACCAAACTCGCCAACCAGTCTGGAGATAAGAAGGCTTTTCAGTTTGGAATTTTGTAGATTCCATTGTAGTCGAATGGTTGGCCCAAAAATTTCTAATTCATAGTCATGAAAACTATTGTAGAACACATTGTTTCCTGTAAAACATCATCATCATTAGTAATTTAAATCTCACTGATGTGTGTCTGTTTAAACAATTATATAACATGAATCTCGATAAAGACATATATTAAATACCTGGTAGTTGTACTATTTTTAGAGGAACCATGTCCTGGTTGACCAAAAATGATACCGCGATTGTTCCTATGCTTTGGATACATGTAGCACCAGGGTAAAAATCAATGGAAGAGTGATCAGTTCCATGATCATGTACACCACCTGCACGATCTGGCGTGTGATGTGGGGGTGTGGCATCACCCCTAGAAGGTATAGAATCGGTCTCAGGCGGAATACTTGGGGTGGAAAATAGCCTCGTGGCTACATGGCCATGTGGTTTCACTGTTGCAGTCCTGCCGCTACTACCATGACCTTCCCCTTCCCCTCTCATCGATCTCACAAAATTCTACAATGAGAAATATGTGTTAATTGCATATATCAAATTACAAAATTTAAAACCAAAAATTGATATTGTTAGATGACATGAATTACCCCATAATTTTCTATATTAATGTGTAATTCAACTATCCTTAGGAAATCCTCATCTATTTTTGGCCCAACAGTGACCAAATTCTAGATTTCCCTATTGGCCTTTCTTAGGGACAATTCTATTGTCAACAAGGGGTCTCTAGAATCAAATATCTCTTCATCGCTTATATATTCATCATTTTCGATCGATGTGGTTCTAGAAATGGGGCCTTTTCCCCGATCAATGCCTTTTCCACGCTCAAGTCCTTTGCCCCGATCACCACTCTGGCAGAATTTCAAGAAGAATGTTAGTACGTGCAAGAAATATTGAAAAAACAATATATGAAATAATGGAATATTGGCAAATATTATCAAATGAAACATTCAGACATACAAATTAGAAAATATTTGGAAATGAAACATCGAGCAAAAATTAGAAAATGGAACAATTAGAAATAAAATAAAATTTTGTCACAAATGAAACATTCACAAATTAAGTAATCCCTTTTTAAGTTTGGGTATAATGGGTTTTGTACCGTAGAAAAAGAAGATGTTCCAGGGTCAACTCGATTCAAATTGTAATCGACCAACAACTGTTTGCATGCCTTTATTGTTTTCACTGCACATACAAATATCCTATTACCTTCACGCTCCTCAAAAATGCAATTAAGTTCCTTTCTTGTCATCCTAGGCCTTGTACTTTTTATAAGACCTGCAATATTCCCCGATTCCTTTGGCCTTCCACCAATATAAAGAGTTTCTCCTTTATTTTTATTGTTGTCTTTCATCTATATATAATTTGTGGCGAGTGCGTATCTCCGCATACTAGGCATATATTGCACCAACCTCAACCATACTCCATAAGTGTAACATGGTCCAACATACTCAAACAATTCAACCAATCTGCCATATTTTACCTTTATACCGTCCATGGAGAATAAACCAAGGCCATGGATGGATGACGGAACAATGTGATACATCCTCTCATTAACACAGAAGTCGGTGTCCAACTCTGGAATTTCCTTGGGTACCCACTACTTCAGTAGGTGTTTGTACCTCAAGGGAACCTCGATGTCACCTATGATCTCATATTCATAAGAGCATGATCCTCCTTCAGCAAGGAATAATTTCATGTGCCTACCAAACTTTCTTTTGACCTTTTCACCTCTAGTTGATTTCACCTTGTTACATGTGTTGGATATGTTTTCCCTTATCCCTCTTGAAATTTCATTGCTCGAGTTGGATGATAGGTCTGATAGATACATATTTTTTTGTACCTACACTCTATCAACGGAGAAGGAAACGTTAGGCCAACGATCTTCATATTATAGTATAGATAAAGATAAACATTGAAAAGATAAGGGAAATGTAAGGATATTTCTCATGATAACTATAACTAACTCACTGCTAACTATCTCATTGTTAGAAAGACATTAATTATATTGACTCTGCTCACACTTTTCTGAGACTCTTTTTCCTTTTCTAACTTTTCATCTTCCTCATTAATTAATAAAGTGCTTTCCATTTGTGATTTCCATTTTAACTCAACAACAAAGTGATATTTGTGTGTCCTATCAAAGAGAGGGAAAAAATGATTTTCTTAGATGCAAAGCAGAAAATCGTGTGCCCCAACAATTAAAAATCATTCAATAACATAAGCTTTTACAATTTTCTGACAAAAGGAAAACTCTACATGGCCTCTTCTTTAATTTTGATGGTTTGATCAATCAACGAACTGATGGCAAGAACAACGGGAGGGGGAAGGTTAATGCCAAAATGTTAACGCACAAACTAGTAGGTTGGATATGGAAAGGTAGCCTAGCTAGCAGAGCGCTAAGGAACAGAACGAGATCCCTTGAAGGTGTCACAATGGATCAAGTTATCTCTTTTTTATGTCTATGTATTCGTGCAATAGACCAAGGGAGGGTTTCCTACTACTTCCATAGTGACATGTATTCGTGCAATAGATATGTTAAGACAATATAGATTTAATGATCAGTATCCAATGAGACATGTGCACAAACAACTCTCTAGGTGGAGCCCAAAAATACTCGATGATAGGTGGGCTTGGTAGTTTGTGGGAGTGGCATAGATGCTTAGGAAAAACATGCTACAAAAAGACAGATGTCTGTAAGGGATATGGAGTCAAATGTACTCATAAATTTGAATGATATGACCTCAGGATAGAATATCCTGAGGTATACATATGGCTATATATGGCTATCAAGGTTTATGTCTGTGTGTCATTTTTATTCAATATTTCAAGCATACCTTTACTTGATTATTGTTTTTCCTCTAAATTCCCCTCTCAAACATTTACCTTTATTACATCCTTCCCTCGGATTTATCTTCCTCTTTACCCTCTTCTCCCAACTTTATGTGCTTGTGATTCGTTTTTTAAACTTTGAACTCTTCCCCTCTCTAAATCCCATTTAGACTTAGCTACTTCCTTATTGTAAGTTTTTTCTTTTCTTTTACATCCTTATGTATCATCCCTAGGGGTTTTAAGTAAAAGGTATGGAGTGTGTCGTGTGTAAGATGATATAAGTTTTAAATGTTTGAAATAGGCTCAAGATTTGGAGTCAAAAGAAGCCCTTCTAATTCAGTATTTATGTTAGAAAGACAATGATGATTTTGTGGTTGTATTTGTTTATGTGGATGACATAACCATATGATCCAAACCCCCTACCCTAGTGGGGTCTGCAACCTCCCAGTCACTGGATCATCCTCTAACTCCGAGTTGGAACATCTCTTTCGGTTCCTCACTGGAACCCTATAAATCAGATCTATTGGTCCTCTTGTTTAGTACTCGCGTGTGAAGACTCCAACATCAAGCGTGAGCTCCCCCTTCATGTGATTGTCCTTATGACCACAACCTTACCCATAAGGCGTGTTTTGCATTTCATGATTCTGGATTTCTTGAGGGATAATCCTTGTCTCTTCAACCACCGAATGTTGAAAAGAGCTTACCGACGATTAGCCTGTGCTTAAATCTCGGTCCATGCGACCGTTCGTCGTGACCTCGCGCTAAACCAAAAAGGGTTATCAGAGTTCGCGGTTTGGCAAACCAACGAACATTCTCTCCTACCTCTCGAGTCTCAAAGTTTCAAACTCTGAAAGGACCCCACGTTCTTTTAACGCCTCCCTTAGTGGATCACCATATGACCCGGTCTCTTGACCTAGGGTCAAACCTCAGGCGTGTCGAGGTTTCGCACCTTGGGGTTTCACAACTTGCAAGACCAAATGTCTTGCACCTTCAGTTCCCCGAATGTAGAAACTCTAAAATCCTTTCACACTGGATCGATGATCTTTGCTGCCCCTTGACCAACGATCAGTATCCTCCATCTTATTCTTCCTGAGGGATGGTCTAGATGATTTTGCGTATTTCCTTTTCGCGAATCCTCTGCTCTTCTCTTCGTGAGTTCCCTGGTGTTCAATTCCCCAGTTGATCAGATCTTGTCACCACCTATCCTCTCCACGATGGATGGTATTGGTTCTTTTGGTAATTCTCCCAAACACCAACTACTCACCACATGTCCCAACTCTCGATCTCTTCCCTCCTTGAAGGGTGTCTTCCGTGAAATATGGCGGTCGTCGGGATTTCACAACATGTGAGTCTAGAGGAACTTCACCCTTATTCCACCATACACTGAATGTCGAAATCTTCCTTTGGGCACAAGGCACTAAGGTTCGTGCTACTTCCACATATCTGATGGCTATCGGAAGATCGACACTTCCTCTTGAAGTATTTCCACCGTCCATTCAACTCTTCGTCGTTCTTCTAGATTCAATGGCTATCTTCTCTCTACGTTCAGATCTGATGGTTATTGTGGTCTCCCCCATAAGCTTCTACGACTTTTCTTCTCAGAATTAGGAATCTTCTAAGTGTCAAGGACTAAGTCTTCAGTCCTTCTTCAGCTGGATCTCTGTGAACGAGAACACAATCCCTCCTGAGCTTCTTCTCCTTAAATATTCAAACTCCTATGCACACCTTGCATTCGAGGATTTCAAATAACTCAGATTCAAAGGGATTTTCTTGAAAAGAAAATACCTCACGCCCTCCCGACATTCTTCTTTGTTGTTTCTTCCAACTTAGTTGGCTCTAAGTTCGGTGCACTCCTTTCACCTGGAATATCAAGTCTCCTTTTTCTTCTCTAAATCTCCCTCTCTGAATCGTTCTGAGATCTAGTTAACGCACACCTTGTGTTAGGGAATACACACCTTGCATACACGGTTCAGTAGAAAAACAACTGAAACTTATCAAGTTTAGTTATAGAATCATACAGTCATTCTCTCCACTCTCAACAGGAAATGAAAATGAAATTATGAACATCACACAGAATACAACACACCTTTCTTTAAACAATAAATGAACACAGATATATGACAATCTCCTGTCTATTCTATTCATTACTGAAAAAAAAAAAAATCATGGTGTTCTTACTATTATGTTCTACTTTTTTCTACTCTACCCTATCCATCATGATCTACTCTTACAATGAAAATGAAAACTTTCTAAGCACCGGCTCCCTGAGCTCACTCGTCCTATTCCTGAAATCTATCAATTCAGAATTAAAACTATTACCTACTCAGTCCTAATACAATAACTGCTAATTACTATCAGACAGAGTCAACACTCCATGTCTGCGATTTCTTACAGTCCTTAGAGACTCTAGAAACAAGTTACGATTTTAAAATTTGCTCAACAAAATATCTCAACAACCCAAATAAATTCTGAGTTAATGCTCGATTTGAATTTCTGGCTTTGTTGAAATGTCATTCTTCTCTCCTCCACGTGTGCACTGATTGTTGTGAAGGCGATGCTCCTGCATCATACTCCTTTGGTTAAAAAATTCCATGGACTCCTATCCATGAGCTCCTACACTGTCGTTCCATGCTTCAAAATATTAGGTTTTGTGACCCAACTTGAATCTTCCCTTGGATTATATTTCCACTTCACTAAGTACTAAGGATATGTTTTCCTCCTGGTTTTCTTTCCATCCCTCTGTTCAATGATTTTATCCATCTAAGGTATTTCTGTTGTGGGCAATTTCTCTTCCCACTGAATCTCTTTCTGATCATCTACCTCTCCTTCTTCATTCCTCTGGTAAATATATAGGTCTGTAATATTTAATATTGGTCATATCCCAATGTTGTCTGACAACTCAATCTCATAAGCATTGGCTACAAGTTTTCTGATAATTTTGCATGGCCCAATCTTTTTCATCTTCAATTTGTTGTACGTTCCCCTTGGGAATCTCTCTTTTCTCAAATGAGCTAAAACTTCATCCCTAACTTCAAATTGAATTTCTCTTCTTCTCTGGTCAACTTTGCTCTTGTATTTTTTATTGTTGTCCTCTAGCTGCTCTCTAACTCTGTCATGGAGTTTTTGCATTTTTGCTACAAAATCCTCTGCTCCAACGCTTCTGAACTCATCTTGGCTCAAATATCTTAATTCAACAATCCCTCTTGGTTGTATACCATACACAATTTTGAATGGACTCTTCCTTGTGCTCATGTTCACTGAATTGTTGAATGCAAATTCTACCTGTGTCAGAATTTGATCCCATTATCTTCCTTGCTCAGTGACTAAACTCCTCAGTAGGTTTCCCAAACTTTTGTTTACTACTTTAGTTTTTCCATCTGTCTGAGGGTGATATGCTGAACTAAAGGATAAGTTTGTCCCCAGTCTTTTCCATAGAGTCCTCCAAAAATGTCCCACAAATTTTGTGTCCCTGTCTGAAACTATGCTCCTCAACAATCCATGTAGTCTCACTACTTCTCTGAAAAACAAATTTGCGATGTGTGTGGCATCTCTTGTCTTATGGCATGGTATGAAATGTGCCATTTTCAAGAATCTATCCACCATAACAAATATGTAATCGCTTCCTCTCTAAGTTCTAGGAAATCCAAAAATAAAATCCATGCTGATTACATCCCACGTCCTCTCTAGAATTGGAAATGGATGATACAAACCAATATTATGTTGTCTTCCCTTTGTATACTGACAAAATCTACATTTTTTCATGAACTTATTCACTTCTTCTATCATTATCGGCCAATAATACAAATATCTCAATTGTGCAAACGTCTTGTCATGACCAAAGTGTCCAGCTAAACCTCCACTATGGTTTTCCTTCAGTAGGTTGTCTCTCATTGAGAACTTTGGAATACATAATTGGCTCCCCTTGAACAGTAATCCATCCTGAATTAAATATTCATTCCATGTTCTTCTCTCTCCTAATAAAGGATTCTTGCATGCCCCATACGCTCCCTTGAAGTCTGCATCTTTTGTATACATCTCCTTGAGGTGTTCGAACCCTAATGTCTCCACTTGGAATTCTTGTACAATCAAACTTCTTCTTCTCAAATCATCTACAACTTTGTTAGCAGTTCCAACAATGTGTTTAATAACAAAAGTAAAATTATGCATGAATTCTACCCATTTTGCATGTTTTTGATTCAACTTTTCTTGCCTAGTAATAAATTGCAAAGCATGATTATCACTATACAAGACAAATTTTTTAGGAATTAAATAATTTCTCCATTTTTTTAAAGCTTGAATCACTGCATAAAATTCCTTGTCATACGTGGAATACTTTTTCTTGTCATCATCCAATTTCTCACTGAAATAAGCAACTTGCTTGTTGTCCTGGCTCAAGACTGCTCCAATAGCTAATCCACTTGCTTCACATCTCACCTGAAATGTTTTTCCAAAATCTGGTAAGACCATAATTGGCTTCTCTGTGATATTCTCTTTCAACACTTTGAAACCTTTTTCAGCATCCTCTGTCCAACTAAAGGACTTGTGTTTCTTCTTCATAGTATCAAACATGGGTGCACATATGCCACTAAAATTTATGATAAATTTCCTATAAAAACTTACTAACCCATGAAAAATTCGTACTTCAAACAGGCTGCTTGGTGATGGACATTCTCTAATTTCTCTCACCTTCTCTGGGTCAATCTTCAATTCATTCGAAGAGATTACGAATCCCAAATATATGAGCTCCTTCTTCATAAAAGAATGTTTCTTCAGATTTATCAGCAATTTCTCTCGCTGTAACCTTTCCATCATTGCGGTTAAATGTCTTAAGTGTTCTCCTTTTGTTTTTCTAAAGATTAGTATGTCATCTAGATATACTATGACAAATTTTCCAATGAATTCTTTCAACACTTCATTCATCAGTCTCATGAATGTGCTTGGTGCATTTGTCAACCCAAATGGCATGACCAACCATTCAAATAATCCTTCATTCGTATTGAATGTTGTTTTCCATTCATCTCCTTCTCTCACTCTTATTTGATGGTATCTACTCTTTAAGTCTATCTTGGAAAAATATCTTGCGCCACTCAGGCAGTCCATCAAATCATCCATCCTTAGTAAAGGAAATCTGTACCTAATGGTTATCTTGTTGATGGCTCGAGAATATGTGCACATCCTCCATCCTCCATCTTTCTGTGGACTTAATACAGTCGGTACTGCACATGGGCTTAGGTTTTCCCTAACTAACCCTTTATCCAAAAAGTCCTGGACTTGATTCTTGACTTCCTCATTCTCTCTAGGTGTCAACCTATAAGCTTCTTTGTTTGGAAAACTAGCTCCTGGAATAAGGTTAATGTGATGGCTTAAGCTCCTGATGGGTGGTAATGAGTGTGGTAACTCATCTACAACTATATCAACAAAGTTCTCTAATAGTTCTTGCATTTCTATAGGAAAATCCCCTACATAAGTTTTTGTAAGGATCACTCTAGGCTTCCTCACAATAGAAAACTGCATCTCTCTCTCTTCCTTGACTTCCTTTAAGATATCCTTCCCACTCATGAGAAGTATGCTTGAACTAGCTTATGCCTTCTCCTTGTCTACTATGGGTAACAACATATGTGTCCTACTATTCTTTTCTAGGGTATAGGTATTCTTCCTCCCATCATGAATAACCTTTCGATCATATTTCCATGGTCTTCCCAATAAAATATGACAGACAACCATAGGGATTACATCACACAATATTTCATCTTTATAACCTCCTATTTTAAACTCAACTTGGCATTGTTGACTTACCATGACTTGATGTCCTTTCTGCAGACAAGATACTTTGTATGGCCTTGGATGTGCAGTTGTCTTCAGCTCCAAATTTTCCACCATCTCTATGGATACTAGATTATCCGTGCTCCCACTGCCTATGATCACCTTGCAAACCCTGTCTTTCGTCTTGCAAGCAGTTCTGAACAGGCTTGTTCGCTGAACTGGTTCTTCTGGTTCCTTCTCTGGTTTGAGAAGAAATTTCCTCATCATGAGGTTTCTTCCTCCTTCTGCGACCTCTACTTCCACATGCTTCTCTTCTTTGGCAATGTGTGCTTCTCCTCCTTCTCTTTTTCTGTCTGGATATTCACAAGATTTGTGCCCTTCCTTTCCACAGGTATAGCATTTAACTATGCCTCCTCTGGCTCTTCCTCTTCCTCTACCTCTGGGAAAAGAACTTTGTCCACCATGTTGTCCCTCTTTAGAGCTTCCTCCCTTCTCTTGGTGGCTATGTTTCTTATTAGCTTCCGACTTTGACTTCTAGAACTTCTCCCTACTGGTTCCTTTGCCTCGGCTCGAATTTCTGCCTCTGCTTTGTTGACTTTGCCTCCTGGCTAATTTTTCTTCAGCTTTCAAGGTTGCTTGATAAGAATCCTTGACTGTACTGACAAACAACATGCTAATCTCTTCTTGGATTTCATATCTCAACCCATTGATATATTTGGCTATCTTTTCATCTCCATTCTCCTTATGTCCATCCCTAATGTTCAGTCTATAGAACTCTTCAGTGTACTCCTTCACTGATAAACCTCTTTGTTTCAGGTTCTGCAACCTCTTGTAAAGATTGATTTGGTAATCCTTTGGGATAAATTTAGATTTCAACTTAGCTACCATCCTATCCCAGTTTTTAATTTTCTGCTTACCATTTCTTCTGTGTTCAGCTTGCAGTTCATCCCACCATAATTCTACGTGACCCTTCAATATCGTCACTGCATGCTTCACCATTTTGTCCTCTTCGATATCTTCATAATCAAAGTGCTTATCCATGGCGCATATCCAATCTAGAAATTCTTCAACTTCTATATTACCTTCGTGCATAGGTACTTCTATCCTTTCTCTGGACCCAATCTTTGAAACATCTTTTATCAAGCGTTCTTGTGCAGCATCCTCTGCCACATTTTTTCCATCTTCGGACCCTTCTTCCCTCTCAGCTTCACTGACATCGCCAGTACCTGGTTCCCTTCTCTGTGTTGTTCCCATGGTGTCCAACCTCATTCTGAGTCACCTCATTTATTATTCCATCTATGTGTTTTCTCTGTGCCTTTTTGGCAGCATGACTTCACTGCATCACCTCCCAACAGAGTGAAATTCCCATGAAGGATACCAACCTTCCTCTCTTCTTCTTTTTTCTGTTGTTCTGAAAACAAACTTAAAAGATTTTTCTTTGGCTATGATACCACCTGATGCAAGCCCCCTACCCCAGTGGGGTCCATGACCTCCCAGTCATTGGAATGTCCTCTAACTCCGAGCTGGAATATCTCTTTTGGGTCCTCACTGGAACCCTATAAATCAGATCCACAGGTCCTCTTGTTTAGAACTCTTGAAGACTCCAGCATCAAGCACGAGCTCCCACTTCATGTGATCGTCCTTATGACCATGTCCTTACCCATAAGGCATGTTTTTCATTTCGTGATTCGAGATTTCTCAAGGGAGAAATCGTTATCTCTTCAACCACCGAATGTCGAAAAGAGATTAACGATGATTAGCCTATGCTTAAATCTCAGTCCATGCGACCGTTTGTCGTGACCTCGCGCTAAACCATAAAGGGCTATCAGAGTTCACGGTTTGACAAACCAGTGAACATGCTCTCCTACCTCTTGACTCTCAAAGTTTTGAACTCCGAAAGGACCCCACATTCTTTTAACGCCTCCCTTAGTGGATCACCATATGACCTGGTCTCATGACCTAGGGTCAAACCTCGGGCGCATCGGGGTTTTTCACTTCGGGGTTTCTCAATTTGCAAGACCAAAGGTCCTCCACCTTTAGTTCCCCAAACACCAAAACTCCAAAATCCTTTCGTATTGGATCAATGGTCTCCATTGCCCCTTAACCAATGGTGAGGATCCTTCATCTTATTCTTCCTGAGGGATGGTCTGGATGATTTCGCGGATTTCCTTTTCGTGAATCCTCTGCTCTTCTCTTCATGAGTTCCCTGGTGTTCAATTCCCTGGTCGATCAGATCTTGTCGCCACCTATCCTCTCCACGATGGACAGTTTTGGTTCTTTCAGTGATTCTCCCAAACATCGACTACTCACCACATGTCCCAACTCTCGATCTCTTCCCTCCTTGATGAGTGTCTTATGTGAAATCTAACAGTCATTAGAATTTCACAACATGTGAGTCCAAAGGAACTTCACCCTTGTTCCACCAGACACCAAATGTTGAAATCCTCCTTTGGGCACAAGGTGCTAAGGTTCACATTGCTTCCACAGGTATGGAGGCTATCAGAAGATCGACACTTCCTCTCGAAGTATTTCCACCATCCATTCAACTCCTCGTCGTTCTTCTAGATTTGACAGCTATCTGCTCTCTGCATCCAGATCTGATGGTTACTGTGGTATCCCCCCTAAGATTTTGCGATTTTTCTTTCCAGACTTAGGAAATCTTCTAAGTGTCAAGGGCTAAGTCTTCAGTCCTTCTTCAGTTGGATCTTTATGAACGAGAACACACTCCCTCCTGAGCTTCTTCTCCTTAAAGATTCAAACTCCTATGCACACCTTGCATTCGAGGATTTCAAATAACTCAGATTCGAAGGGATTTTCTTGAAAAGAAAATACCTCACGCCCTCCCGGCATTCTTCTTTGTTGTTTCTTCGAACTTATTCAACTCTAAGTTCTGTGCACTCCTTGCACCTGGAATATCAAGTCTCCTTGTTCTTCTCTGAACCTCCCTCTCTGAATCATTCCAAGATCCAGTTAACGCACACCTTGCATTAGGGAATTCACACCTTGCATACATGGTTCAGTAGAAAAACAACTGAAACTTATCCAGTTTCGTTATAGAATCATACAATTATTCTCTCCACTCTCAACAGGAAATGAAAATGAAATTATGAACATCACACAGAATACAATACACTTTTCTTTAAACAGTAAATGAACACAGATATATGAAAATCTCCTGTCTCTTCTATTCATTACTGAAAAATGAAAATTACATGGTGTTTCTTCTATTCTATTCTACTTTGTTCTACTCTACTCTATCCATCCTGATATACTCTTACAATGAAAATGAAAACTTTCTAAGGACCAGCTCCCTGAGCTCTCTCGTCTTGTTCCTGAAATCTATCAATTCAGACTTAAAACTATTACCTACTCAGTCCTATTACAATAACTTCTAATTACTATCAGACAAAGTCAACACTCCATGTCTACGATTTCTTACAGTCCTTATAGATTTTAGAAACAAGTTACGATTTTAAAATTTGCTCAACAAAATATCTCAACAACCCAAATAAATTATGAGTTAATGCTCGATTTGAATTTATAGCTTTGTTGAAATGTCATTCTTCTCTCCTCCATGTGTGTGTTGATTTCTATGAAGGCGATGCTCCTGGATCACCATCATAGGTAGTAAGGTCAACACAATTCAGAAGGTAAAATCTGATTTTTGTTCAACTTTTGACAAAATTGGTTTAGGACTCCTTCATTATTGTGTAGGTATAGAATTTTGACAAACCAATGGTTGTGTGTTGTGTCACAAACCAAGTATGCTACAAGTTTGGTGGAGAAATTATTAAGGGTTGGTTGTTTGTGAAAAAATATTCAGTTTTCTTCTGAGGATCAGATGACTTGTAGTTTCCAAATACTCAAGTCTTATTTGTAGCATGTGAAGAACCTTCAGTTGTATTCTAATGATCAGATGACTTGTAGTTTCCAATTTCTCTGAGATCAGTTGTAGCATATGAAGAACCTTTCAGTTGTCTTTCAGAGCTTCAAATGTTTTGTTTCTTCCAAATACCCAGTGATCAAATGATATTATAAAGTTGTCTTCCCACCCCCTTCTATTTAGAGTCTTCCAGATATGTATAAATAATAAAATATGTCTTAAATAACTAATATAATTTTATAGGTCCTCCCTGGGAAAAGTTAAGTTATATTTTAATGTAGGCTCAAAAGGGAACCTCTTGATAAATATATAAAGAGGAGCCTAAGGCTCACTCTAGAACACGGTACACTTGTGTCTCTTCTCTATGCCATGGCCAGGTAAGAGAAGAAGTGCACAAAAAAGAGAGAAGTGTGTAGATCTTAGGAGAAGGCCTTCTAGGGTTTGACCTAGGGTTTGCTAGTAGGATAAAAGAAGTGTGCACTAGAGAGGGCTAGGGTTTATCCTTGTGTTTCCTTTAGGGTTTGAGAGATGACCTTTGTACTTTGGTCTTCGTATGATTTGTGGTCATTTGTCTTTGGTATTTTGTAAAAGTCATTCATCTTGAACATCATGGATACATTTTCTTAGAGAATATTCCTGGAAGTAAAAGGAAGACCATTGAACATGTTAGAACCTAGACCTAATGTCTATTTTTTTTAATGCCTTGCTCATTTAGCCCTCATTTAGCTCACTTGCTATCCTTTGCTGGGGTTTTCTCATTTAGAATTCATTTCAAACACGTGTTCACCTTCTATTTCAGATGAAGTAAGGGGAAGATCCTCTTCACATCGATTTCAACCACGAGTTCACCTTCTATTTCAGATGCCTTTGACGTGTTTAGTTAGATAAGAATTCCATGCCTTCTTCTATATTTGAGGTTCTCTCCTATGACAATTATTCCAAGTGTAAGTGACATTGACTTTTTTGATATCTATCTATTAGAGATAATCTGTTTCAATATCTATCTATTTCTATTCCATTGACTATTTCCATATGTTGAAACTGTAGGCTACCCTAGCACTCATGACCAACCCTATCACCCTGCACGCAACAAACCCTAAGCTATAAAAAATGGACATGACGTGGTAGGGTACTCATATTCTAGGGCTCAATCTCTCAACTATGCCAATTGTGCCAGAAAGGAATCTTTTAGTGAAATGGTGAGGAGAGTTGTGTTTCCTTGTCTCTAGGGTTTTGAAGAGAAGTGCGCAAAATTTAGAAGGAGGTCCTTTAGGGTTTGAACCTTGTGAGAGAGAGAGGAGTGTGCAAGTTCAAGGAGGGATTGATTTAGGGTTTATCCTTATGTTTCCTTTAGGGTTTGAGAGATGACCTTTGTACTTTGGTCTCCATGCTTGTCTATCACTCACACGAATTACAATGGTTGTGAATTTGATGGATGGTTATCTTGCAAAGGTTGCACCGGATATCAATTTGAAGCTTCACAAATTTAGTCATTAGCAACATCAGTTGGTTCATTCAAGTTTATTCATAGCTTCAACAAGTTTCATGGGTTCCACAATTTGGTTGGTTCATTCAAGTTGGGAACATGTTTGATCATTGGATAATGTTTCTTTGTGAGTGGTTCAGACCTAAGCTAGAGAAGTTTGACATTGGAATATGACACTATATAGGTTGGAATAGGAAGAAAATAAGTGAGGGTTTTGGTCCTTCCAAAGAAAAAAGGGGAACATTGGAAGAGAATAGAATAAATCTATATCTTCATACACTCATTCCTATTAAGGGGGGTTTCTTCAACTCATTTGTCTCTTCATGGTTTCCCAATACTAGATTGCAACATAAAGGACGATACATAGTTGTTGTCACATCATTTAATGACTAGAGAATTTAGTTGATGAATCATGTCCAATAAGAAGAAAAGAAGGAATTTAGTGATGCTTGGTCATAATCAAGTTATCCTATCCAACGCTAACACTTCTAGCCCCCTATCCTACCACTCTAACACCTCCCGACCTACTCTTTTGAGACTATTTAGAATAGAATTAAACTAGCCCTATTACATACTTAAGCTACCCTAAAGAGAATCCCCCTAAACCTTAGCTACTATACTACCAAATGTTGACCCTTAGGCCACCCTTTAGGCATGCTCCAAGACCTCACGGTCTGCCATAATTTGACTATCCCAGCAGTAGTGTAGCAGCCCATTGTCATCATATATTTGGCCTAACTATCCATTAAACTAGTGTAGGACTACCCCTAGACTTAGGTCATCCACTCCTCATCATAAACAATTAATTTGGGATTAGAATTTGAGATTGATATTGTCATTACATACTTCAGAAAATTGATTAAATCAATCCTATATTTTGACATTTCATTACTCCATATTTGATTTTGGAAACAACATAACATCATAACATCAATATTTTGGAAATAGGTATAGTGTTGTGTTTTTACATTGTCAGTGTGCCAAAGATATAAAAATATCATGCCCAATATGTAACAACATAGAAATCACAACACTACAACTCTTTCCAAGAATTTGATCCTATGGTGTTATGTTATTCCCAAAATTAAATGTGGAATGATGAAAGGTCAATTTTTCATAACCAATCAAAAATAGATGCTAACCATGAGATCACAATTTAATTTCCAAATGTTATTTTTATCTCTAAGTTCAAAATGTGCAATGATAAGGTGTCGAATATAGGACTGTGTTAGTAGTTTTATGAAGTGTTTTATACCATTCCTAAAGAGCATATTTGTAAATTGGTGTCACTAAGGGTCAGGTTCTCTCTGTTTAGGCCAAGTGAGTTTGTGCTCAAGGCCAAGGGAGGATTCCCTACAACTTCAGTCGTTCACATTGTTGATCAATGCCTTAGATGTAAATGATCTATGATGTATATTTCCTAGAGGCAAGGCAAAAAGAGTTATTCACACAATGTCCTGGAGGCAATCAAACAATTACCTTATGGATCAGATATGACAAATGCAAGTAAATACTAGTAGAAAACCAGTGCCTTAGGAAGGGGCTATGGAGTCTAGAAAATGTCACAATCCTGATAAGATTGACCTCAGGATAGGATATCTTGAGGTCTATCTAAATATTCAGATAACCAAACGATGCTTCAGTCAAATGGTGACTCTTTCATGTAAACTCATAAAAAAGGTTTTCAATATGTGGTTTAGTGACAAGTTGGGTGAAAGGAAAATGGGAACAAGATATTCTCTTAAATGTGTAATGCATGAAATGCTCAAGAGATCAATCTATTCTGAGTGGTTGTGATCAATATCCAATAATAGTACATTCACTTTAAGTGATTCCCTTTTGATATGATCAAAATGATAATTGTGAAGTAACTCAATCACATATCACTTCATCAACCAGTTAGTGTGAGCTTATTCATCAAATGATTCCTCGCCAGTGATATAGGTTCAAGTAATTGTAATGCCAACTAATCAAATGAAAAACATGTCAATATTGTATGTCAGGAAACAGATTGATACCAACCTTACTAAGAAACAATATATATTCATTTAATTCAGAGAATTTATGGCTTTGAATCAATTATTGTCAGTCCAATGAATTCACATATGTCAAAGTATGAATCACATGCAATCATATTAGTTCCAGTTCTGATTTAATTTAAAGTCTATGCATCAATATAACATAAAAATGTTGTTTCTACCACATACAGTACATCAAATTTCCAAGTGGAGGGTTGTCTTCATGATCTTCTAAATCTGAAACAATGATATCAGTCCCTACCTATCATTTCTGAATTTGTGTTTTAGTATAGGTCTATTTAAGAATAATGCCATAGTGATTGCAATTAGATATGTCGAGGTGCATTTTAGGATGCTAGGTAGTATGCTTTCAGGTGTTGCATTGAGGATATATGGTGTCAAGCATTTAGGGGGGTCTTCCCAAAGTATATTGAGCTAAATTCTATGCCAACGCAGGGTAGTTTAAGATATGTCTAAGGGGTTATATCAGTCATCTAGGTATGTTTCTTATAGGTAACTATGAGGGGTAGGATTGGTAGGGAGTCAGTTCTTAGGTAGGAAATGGTAGGGTAGATGCCTAGGGTAGTTACTAAGGTTTAAGCGAGGCTTTTAGAGTATATTTGAGGCAGGGTCGAGGCTCAAGTTAGGGGGAATGGGAACTGTCCTAAAGGGTTGAGGGATAGGCTTAGGCTTAGGGTAGTCTAGAATAGGGCTAGAGTCTAGCGTTGAGGAGTTGAGGTGTTAGGAGGGAAGTAGGACTAAAATCATAGGTTCTAAGGCTTAACACAGGGGTATTATACCATAAGCTGAGAGCTGAAGTTAAGTTCTAGGGATAGTTTTAGGTGTTTAGGGCTGCAGTTAAGGGTTTTAGGTTCTGTAGTATAGAGAAGATTTAGAGGGGAGGTTAGTTAGCTAAGAAGGCAAGGAGAGGAGGGTGAGGTATGGAATGGTCTTATAAAGGCAGGCTGAAATCGAAAATTCAACCTTAGCTACTGAATCAATGCTCAACAAATTACCTGGCCAAACATGATGTCTCCTTTTCCCCTTGCGATCGTGGGTGCTCGTGGACGATGCATAGGTTCTCCTTCACACCTGGATGATTGTGGAAATTACATAGATACTCCTTCACTCTTGGATTCTCATGGAGGAAATGGTAGTAGGGCCAATCAGGGTTCAACCAGCTGGAATAGAACCAAGCCTGCCAAATGAAATCGCACGTGGAATACAACTACCCTCGGCCAAATGAAATCGCAGAATAGTTTTTGATTATTTTTTTTTGGTATGTTTTAGTATAATCCTTTGATATATATATAAGACTTATTAATAAGCCTTATTAAGCCTTATTATAATATATAAGACTTATTAAAATAAATGCCACTTATCCAATGGCTTAATCTTTTCTTAGAGAAAGGCATGACAAGGCTTAAAATTTCAGTGTTTAGTCAATGGTGGTGTGCCAAGTCGATAAAATAAGGTAGATAATATAGCCCTTACCAAGGTTCAAATCCTCAAAAGTGACATGCATATTCTTTCATTTTTTCTCACTACTATGGATTTATGTTAAAAATGCATATGTTAAAAAAGGAAATTTGAAGCAATGATTACATTCTTTTTCTTATTCTTTAAGGAAAGCTAGTGACCACTAGCTTTCAATTTATCACAAGAACAAGTGTAGAGCCCAAAAAAAATCAAATTATAATACAATTTTCTTGTTACATAATCATGGATCTTCTTAGCTTGTTCCAAAGCCAATCAATAACCAGACACATAGGTAGAAAACTAGCCATGTTGATTTTTGGGACAAAGGCATCCCCATAGCATTGACTGCATCAACTTTGAATGAGAGAACCTTGGACCCAGTTGAATTCGTATTTAAATTATGCATATACACTTTGAAATAATGTGACCAACAATTCATAAACCTCATAATTGAAAAATAATCCCACTATTATACCAAGCTTGAAACCTTGTCAATGCATCATTGTTCTTGTTCCAAAAGGAAGCCAATGATCACTAGCTTTACTTCTAGCACATGCACAAATGCAGAGACAACAACAACATCAAATTTAAATAGATTTCTTATTGCATCATTGTGGATCTTCTTAGTGTGTTTGAGGGCCAATAAAAAGTCAGACATGAAGTCAAAACACTAACCGTGGTTATTTTTATGGCAAGCACATCAAGAGATCATCATTGTTCTTGTGCTAAAAGGAAAGCTAGAAACCACTAGCTTTCCTTATGGCACAAGCACAATCATGGTGCCAATAGAAAGATTAGAACACTAATATTGGTTAGGGTGAAATTACCTCCTTGTCTAGTGACAAACAAACCATGGAACATCATGTAGGGAAATCAAAACCCAATCCAACCTTTTGACTTCATGCTAGGGTATATAATCATGTCATGTTATGTAGGGCAATGCTAAATACAAGATGGAGATAACTATGTCTTCCAAGTATGCATTTAAGATATTATTACAAGGATGTTATTAAAAATGGTGTCCAACAAATCATTGTTATGATCCTTACAATTGCAAGAATTGGTTATGCATGCAAGGGCATATATATGGAAGTCACTTATTGCCAAAGTGTTTACAAATAATCTATCATCTTAAATACCAATCTCACCTTATATATTTTGCATAATGGAATTTGTCGAGATCTATAAGTGCCATGTTGAGAATGGGATTTGAAAAGCATAGGACACCACACCAACCACGCCATTTTATATTTTGTATAATGAAATTTGTTGGAATATAGAAGTGATGCAGGAGCATCGCCCATGTCAAGCGAGCCAGTGCGGAAAACGGAAGACAACTGGACAGAAGCTAGCGCAAATTTTGAATTTCCCTTGGATTGGTGCGCCAAAAATTTAAATGTGTTAATTAAATGAGGCGCACTTGTACATTGTAAATGGACCTTGAGCGGATTGCTCTCGTCCTTAGGTAGATGAGGCATTTAATATAGTTAATGAAAAGTAGATAGAATAATTAATTCTAGATTTGATAGCTTTAGAGCGCAAGAGGGAAACAGGATATAGACACACTCATTGTGCATTTGTAACATTAGCCTGAGCTAGAGCATTCAAAAGAGAGGAGCACGTAGAGAATTGTATGAAGAACACCCATGTACAGACATTGAATTAATAGAAAGAGCTTTTGATTCAATTTCATGGTTTGTGTTATTATTTGTGTATTGATGTTATGTTCATGAATGTTTACTTCCTGTCATACATTTGCTTTTATATGCTATGTATGTGATTTCATGGTTGAATTGAAGTCTGAGAGAAAGAGTGAATGAGTTTCAATTGTTTCCCTAATTGAGCCAAGGGATTCCTGCAAGGAGTGCAGTCGAATTGTCCGCAAGGAGTGCGTTGACAGAAGGGTTCAGTGAGAGATAAATTTTGTTTCCATTCGTCCAAGAGTGAAGTTGGGCATGAAGGAGCCATGAAAGAAGTGCACAGGCCTAGCTAAGTCTCAGAGTTTCGATTCTGAGCGAAGGGATTGGAAGACTGCTGCTGCAGGAATACGCAGGGTCGAAGGCTTCAACACTTAGTCGTGGTTGAAGATTTTCCACAAGGAGTGCATGCAAAGAGTTCTTTCTAAGGACCTAGAAGCCGGAAGAAAGCTCAGGAGGGATAGACCTTCAAATCTATTGAAGGACAAGCAAGAAGGTTGTGCCTTGAAGGTTGCAAGGAACGCTACAGGTTTGCGCGCAGGGCGACGGGTTCTGTGGCAGAACGGTTCATCATTTCACAGAATCATTAAAGGAAGAACAGACAAACGAAACCTTTGGAGGAGATTTCACGAAGTTCCGTGGACTGTTGGATTCTCATGGAGGTGTGAGGAGGTTACGACCACATCCAGGAATTGAGTCCAAGGGATCGTGGGTCATTATATCACTCGACCAGATACGTGCCAAGAATTAGAAGAAGATCGCGAGTTTCGACGTCTCGAGCATCGGGAGCTGACATAGGAGTTAATTGACCTCGTGAGTAGCGAAGTTGCGAGGGAGAGAGATCGTGAGTTTTCGGCGTCTCGGGCATCGGGAGTCGACGTGGAAGTTAATTGAACTCGCGAGTAGCGAAATCGCGAGTGGTGAGATCACGAGTTTCGGCATTTCGGCGTCTCGTGTATCGGGGGTTGGAAAACTGAGTGCTTGGTGTCGCGAATAGCGAAGTCGCGATAGAGTGAAGTCCCGATAGAGGTGAGAGAAAGTCAGCGTTGACTGATACATCAAGTCTCATAGATTTGAGAGTATAGTGATCGACAGTGAGCTCGCGAAGCCGTGAAGTTCCGATCCTCCGAGTGCAGAAAAGGGGATCGAAGAGAAGAGAATTGTGGGTGTAGATTTCTCTATAGGGAAATAGAAGAACTTTAGAAGTTCTTCGGGCTGAGAGGAAAGAAGGTCCTGTGGGAGTGGACGTGCCAATGAGGGTGCGGCTGCGCCAGAGTGGTATCAGAGATCGTATATTTATTTGCTTTCTGTAGCAGAGAAGAAGAAGTCGCCATGTCGCCGAGGAGAGAAAGAAAATCACCTGATCCAGAGGATAGGGTGGTGAGGAGAAGAGGCAGGCAGGTAGTCAATCCAGAAATGGAGAGATAGATGAGAGATCTCCGAGAAAGGCTCGAAGACATGGAGACAACCCAAAGGTGCACAGTTGGTGCAGGTGATCTTAGTGATTCCGAAGACGAGATGGAAGTTGGACATGAAGAAGAGGTCACAACAGAAGATGCATCAACCGAGCGGTTGATCAAAGCCATTGCCAGGATGGGTGCAAAGACAAAGATGGACATTCCAGTCTATGAGGTGAACTTGGATGCAGAGGAGCTACTAGATTGGATTAGAGCTCTAGACACATACTTCGATTATGAAGATGTGGAAGAAGATAAGAAAGTCAAGCATGCCGTCACGCGCTTGAAAGGACATGCAACATTGTGGTGGGACGAGCTACAAGCTGATAGACGCTGCAAAGGCAAGCAGAAGATCAAGAGTTGGGATCAAATGATTGCGAAGATGAAGGCGAAGTTCATCCCAAGAGACTATCAAATTACTCTATTCAGGAGAATGCAGAACCTGAGACAGAAACTGATGACAGTGAAAGAATACACTGAAGAATTCTATCGACTGAACATCATAGCAGGTCATCGAGAGAGCGATGATGAGAAGGTTGCTAGATATCTGAATGGTCTGAGATACGACATTTAGGATGAATTAAGCATGGTTACCATCAGGACGATGGAGGATGCTTATCATATGGCTTTGAAAGCTGAAGAGAAGCTGAGCCGTAAACAAGGTCAGAGAGGGCGAGGCAGAAGTCAACCCAGAGGTAAGGCAGTTGCCCAGGACAAATACCAGAAACCCAAGGAGGAATGGAAGAAACCTCAGGGTAAGGTTGAAAGAGGTGGAACCTCACAGAGAGGGCCACATGTTGAATAACAAGGACAACATACAGAGCAGAGTGGAGGATATGTTGATGGCAATACTTTTCCTCGTACTAGAGGCAGAGGAAGAGGTCGAGGTGGAGTTATCACATGATTTAAATGTGGGAAGAATGGGCACAAGTCTTATGAATACCCAGAGAAAAACAAGGGCATTGGAGAAGCTCACATCACAGAAGTGCAGAGGCGAGATGTTGAGGCCGAAGATGCAGAAGGCGGAAGATCGCTTATGATGCGAACAGTCCTTTTGACACCTGAGAAGGAGGTGGAAAGATCGGTTCAGTGGACCAAACTATTTAGGACAACTTGCAAGACCAAGGATAGGGTGTGCAAGGTCATTGTTGACAGTGGTAGCACGGATAATATCGTTTCAACCGAGATGGTGGAGAAGTTGGAGCTGGAGACAACTGATCATCCAAGCCCATATAGAGTTTCGTGGCTACAGAATGGACACCAGGTAACTATTACTAAACAATGCTTGGTTGAATTCAAAATAGGTGGGTATAATGATAGGATCTTATGTGATGTTATTCCCATGGATGTATGTCATTTATTGTTGGGTAGACCATGGCAATATGACAGAAATGTGATTCATGATGGGAGAATGAACACATATACCTTGGAGAAAAATGGGAGAACCCATATGTTGCTTCCGATAAAGGATAAGGAGGAGAAACCGGAGGTAAGCAACACAATACTTCTCATGAGTGGGAAGGAACTTCTTACGGAGGTGAAGAAGAAGGAAGATCCATAATTCTTTGTGGTTAAAAAACCGAGGATTGTTCTGACTAGCACAAGAGTGGACGATTTACCTGATGAAATTCAGAAACTACTAGAAGAGTTCGCTGACATTATAGTGGATGAATTACCTCATTCGTTTCCACCGATGAGGAGTGTGAGTCATCATATAGACCTCATACCAGGAGCTAGTTTTCCGAATAAATCCATGTACAGGTTGATGCCACAAGAAAATGAGGAGGTCAAGAGGCAGGTCCAGGAGTTATTGGAAAAAGGATTGGTCAGAGAAAGTTTGAGTCCGTGTGTTGTTCCAACAATACTCAGTCCGAAGAAAGACGGAGGTTGGAGGATGTGTACTGATTCAAGGGCGATCATTAAAATAACCATCAGGTACAAGTTTCCACTATCAAGAATGGATGATTTGATGGATTGCCTGAGTGGGGTAAAGTATTTTTCAAAGATAGACCTGAAAAGCGGATATCATCATATTCGCATGAGAGAAGGCGATGAGTGGAAGACAACCTTCAAGACCAACAAAGGACTGTATGAATGGCTAGTCATGTCGTTTTGCTTGACGAATGCACCGAGTACATTTATGAGGTTGATGAACGAAGTCCTGAGGGCATTCATCGGGAAGTTCGTCATTGTGTATTTGGATGACACACTGATTTACAGTAAGTCAGTGGCTGAACACCTGAAGCATTTGGCCATAGTGATGAAGAAGTTACAGCAGGAGAAGTTGTTGATTAACATGAAGAAGTCCTCATTCATGAAGACATAACTCATCTATTTGGGTTTTGTTATTTCGGAAAATGAGTTGAGGATGGATCCGGATAAGGTGGAGGTGATCAAGAATTGGCCATCACCAAGAAATATTTTCGAGGTGAGAAGTTTTCATGGTTTAGCTAGTTTCTACCGGAAATTCATCAAAAATTTCAGTGGAATTAGTGCAGCGATGATGGATACAGTGAATAAGCGGCATAAATATTTTCACTGGACAGTTGAGGCTGAAAAGAGCTTCAATCTGCTGAAGTGAAAGATCACGGAACAACCAGTGTTGGTGTTGCCGAATTTCTTGAAGACATTTCAGGTGAAATGTGATGCCAGTGGGTATGCCATAGGAGCGATCTTGAGTCAGGAAGACAGACTAGTTGCATATTTCAGTGAGAAGTTGGATGAAGCGAAACTAAAATACTCCACGTATGATAAGGAATTTTATGCTATCATACAGGCACTGAAGAAGTGGAGGCATTACTTGATCCCGGAAGAATTTGTATTGTACAGTGATAATCATGCATTGCAGTTTGTGACTCAACAAGAGAAGTTGAATCAGAAACATGCAAAATGGGTAGAGTATATGTAGAATTTCACATTTGTGATTAAACACATTTCGGGTACTGCTAACAAAGTGGCTGATGCTTTGAGCAGGAAATGTTTGCTGTTGCAGTAGTTCCAAGTCAAAAATTTGGGTTTTGATAATCTCAGGGACATGTACGCAGAAGATGTAGATTTTGCAGAGGCGTATGAAGCAACTGAGAATCTAGTTCTCAGAGACAGAAGTCCTTGGATAGATTATATGATCCAGGAGGGATTGCTATTCAGAGGCAGTCAGCTGTGTATTCCAAATTGCTCCATGAGGGAGAACTTGTTGAAAGAGAAACACAGTGGTGGATTGGCAGGACATTTTGGCCATGAAAAGACATTCGCGAAGCTTAATGAGTCATATTTTTGGCCAGGGATGCGAGCAGATGTCAAGAGATTCATTGACAGGTGCAGGATTTGTCAGCATTCAAAGGGAAGGAAATAGAATGCAGGTTTCTATCAGCCATTTCTCATACCAAAGAGGCCATGGGAGGCGATAAGCATGGATTTTATATTGGGGTTGCCGAGGACACAAAGAGGTGTTGATTTAGTCTCTGTAGTTGTAGATAGGTTTTCTAAAATGGCACACTTCATTCCATGCCAGAAGACCAGTGATGCGACGCACATCGTGAATCTGTTTTTCAAAGAGATCGTTAGGCTTCATGGGTTGCCGAAAAGCATAGTTTCGGATAGGGACACTAAATTCATAGGGAATTTTTGGAGGACCTTGTGGAAAAATCTAGGAACTAATCTGGCGTTTAGTTCTACTTATCATCCTCAGACGGATGGACAAACAGAGGTGGTGAACAGAAGTCTAGGAGACTTGCTGAGAAGCTTGCTGATGGAGCACCATAGTAGTTGGGACCACATATTGCCACAGGCAGAGTTCACTTACAACGATTCAGTGAATTGGAGCACAGGGAAGAGTCCATTTCAGATTGTGTATGGCACACAACCGAGGGGAGTGTCTGAGTTGAGGGATCCAGAACAGACTGCTACTAGCAGTGCTAGTGCAGAAGAATTCGCTGAAGCGATGAAAGAACTTTACAGCAGGGTGAAGCAGCAGTTGCAGAGTTCAAACCAGGAGTATAAGCGCAGAGCAGCTCAGCATCGGAGAAAACTTCAGTTTGAGGTTGGTGATCTAGTTCTGGCACACCTGAGGAAGGAAAGGTTCCCAAGGGGAACATACAACAAATTAAAAATGAAGAAAATCGGGCCATGCAAGGTCTTGAGAAAATTCGGAGAAAATGCTTATGAAATCGAGTTGTCGGATAGCATCGAAATATCTCTGATATTCAATATCGCAGACTTATACCCGTATAGAGATGGAGAAGCAGAGACTGGAACTGAAGAGCCAGAAATCCAGTGGATGAAACAATTGCCAGTTGCAGAGAAGCCACAGATGGAATGCATACTGGACAGGAGAGTAGGTAAAAAGACCAGAAAAAAAGAATACTATGAGTATTTGGTCAAATGGAAGGGTCACCCAGTGGAAGATTCCAGCTGGGAAAGGGAAGCAGTGATCTAGAAGCATGGGCAAACCGTGCAGGAGCTCATGGACAGGAGCCCATGAAATTTTTCAAGCCGAGGAGTATGATGCAGGAGCATCACCCACGTCAAGCGAGCCAGCGCGGAAAGCGGAAGACAGCTGGACAGAAGCTAGCGCAAATTTTGAATTTCCCTTGGATTGGTGCGCCAAAAATTAAAATGTGTTAATTAAATGAGGCGCACTTGTACATTGTAAATGGACCTTGAGCGGATTTCTCTCATCCTTAGGTAGATGAGGCATTTAAGATAGTTAATGAAAAGTAGATAGAATAATTAATTCTAGATTTGATAGCTTTAGAGCGCAAGAGGGAAACGAGATATAGACACCCTCATTGTGCATTTGTAACATTAGCCTCAGCTAGAGAATTCAGAAGAGAGGAGCACACAGAGAATTGTATGAAGAACACCCATGTACAGACATTGAATTAATAGAAAGAGCTTTTGATTCAATTTCATGGTTTGTGTTATTATCTGTGTATTGATGTTATGCTCATGAATGTTTACTTCCTGTCATATATTTTCTTTTATATGATGTGTATGTGATTTCATGGTTGAATTGAAGTCTGAGAGAAAGAGTGAATGAGTTTCAATTGTTTCCCTAATTGAGCTAAGGGATTCCTGCAAGGAGTGCAGTCGAATTGTCCGCAAGGAGTGCGTTGACAGAAGGGTTCAGTGAGAGATAACTTTTGTTTCCATTCGTCCCAGAGTGCAGTTGGGCATGAAGGATCCATGAAAGAAGTGCGTAGGCCTAGCTAAGTCTTAGAGTTGCGATTCTGAGTGAAGGGATTGGAAGACTACTGATGCAGGAGTGCGCAGGGTCGAAGGCTTCAACACTTAGTCGTGGTTGAAGATTTGCTGCAAGGAGTGTGTGCAAAGAGTTCTTTCTAAGGACCTAGAAGCCGGAAGAAATCTCAGGAGGGATAGACCTTCAAATCTGTTGAAGGAAAAGAAAGAAGGTTGTGCCTTGAAGGTTGCAAGGAACGCTGCAGTTTTGTGCATAGGGCGACGAGTTCTGTGGAAGAACGGTTCGTCATTTCACAGAATCATTAAAGGAAGAACGGATGGACGAAACCTTTGGAGGATATTTCACGAAGTTCCGTGGACCGTTGGATTCTCACGGAGGTGTGATGAGGTTACGACCACATCCGAGAATTGAGTCCAAGGGATCATGGGTCATTATATCACTCGGTCGGATACGTGCCAAGAATCAGAAGAAGATCGCGAGTTTCGGCATCTCCGGCATCGGGAGCTAACATAGGAGTTAATTGACCTCGCGAGTAGTGAAGTCGTGAGGGAGTGAGATCGTGAGTTTTTGGCATCTCGGGCATCGGGAGTCGACGTGGAAGTTAATTGACCTCGTGAGTAGCGAAATCGTGAGTGGCGAGATCACAAGTTTCGGCATTTCGGCGTCTCGTGTATCGGGGGTTGGAAAACCGAGCGCTTGGTGTCGCAAATAGCGAAGTCGTGATAGAGCGAAGTCCCGATAGAGGTGAGAGAAAGTCAACGTTGACTGATACATCGGGTCTCAGAGATTCGAGAGTATAGTGATCGAAAGTGAACTTGCGAAGCCGCGAAGTTTCGATCCTCCGAGTGCAGAAAAGGGGATCGAAGAGAAGAGAACTGTGGGTGTATATTTCCCGATAGGGAAATAGAAGAAATTTAGAAGTTCTTCGGGCCGAGAGGAAAGAAGGTCCTGTGGGAGCGGACGTGCCAGTGAGGGTGCGGCTGCGCCAAGAAGTGTCATGTTGAGAATGGTATTTGTAAAACAAACAACACCACAACAACCTTGCCACTTGCCACATACATAGCATTGTGAACATTAGAAAAACATATCTAATATAATAACAACATTACCCTGAATCATGTTGTTGTAATCAACTCCAAATAAAGTAACTATATATATATACTATATATTCCTCTTCAAATCTCTCCTCCTGATTATACTTATAATAAAATTACAAACCAAAATTCATATGAAAATATGAAACAAAAAAAATATGCATAAAAAAAATCAATTATTACCCATTGAACTCATGGAAATACCCAACAATTTACAAACAAAAAACATTAAACAAATCAACATTTTATGAATACCTATCTTGGTAAGTTATCTCCCAAGTTATCTCCTGGTGAGATAGTATTTTTTTAAACGATGAAACCCTTTTCATTCAAGGTATCATTGATGGCTCTTTAGCTTAGAAAAAAAATGAAAAAGGAGTAAGTTTCTCCTTAGCCACATTAAATGTACCTAGATGCCTCTAATGTTTACTTGAGTGCTTCATAACATATTTCACCTTAGATAAATAATTGTTAGGGAAGTCTATACTTACAATAACAATACAAACCATAATTCATATGAAAATATGAAACAACAAAAAAATTATCTATGCATAAAAAAATCAATTATTACCCATTGAACTCATGGAAAGACCCAACAATTTACAAACCCAAAAATTCAACAAATAGACAATTTATGAATATTACCTATCTATGATTAAATCCATGCCCACTAATTTTCTTACAAGTTCTTTTTAACAATGTGGTCTAGATGAGGCTCCTCTCGAGAACCTAACCATTGGATTCACTATGTTGTTTAGGTAATGATAAGAGTGCAAGGTTCTAAGGATTATGTTCACTTGATTGCACTTTTTTCTTATGTTTCCAAGAGATACTTGTAGTTGGCAATCATACGAAGAGAAGTTATTAGCCTCCTAATGTTGGTTGGGCTCGAACTTGCTTGCCATACTTGGTATTTTTTGTATTATGTTACATGTGCAGGTGCAAAGACTTGGAGCTTGGAGCAGGTGCCATGAAAAATCCCTTTATACCTTTTTTCCAAAATTCCAAGAATACCTAACCGTATTTTTCTTTGTGTGCATGTACTAGCTCGGGGAGTAGGAACTTGGAACTAGAACTTGTCTTTCGGGCTAATTTCTTTAAGTCAAGTCAACTTTTACCATACCCAAAACCGAGAGCCAACTTAGCTTAAAATGCAAAATTTGGCTCAAAAAACCAAAACTTTTATATATTAATATTACTCTTGAAATCTCTCCTCCTGATTATACTTATAATAAAATTACAAACCAAAATTCATATGAAAATATGAAACAACAAAAATATTATCTATGCATAAAAAAAATCAATTATTACCCATTGAACCCATGGAAAGACCCAACAATTTACAAACAAAAAACATTCAACAAATAGCCAATTTATGAATACCTATCTTAGTAAGTTATCTCCCAAGTTATCTCCTGGTGAGATAGTACTTTTTTAAATGATGAAACCCTTTTCATTCAAGGTATCATTGATGGCTCTTTAGCTTAGAAAAAAAATGAAAAAGGAGTAAGTTTCTCCTTAGCCACATTAAATGTACCTAGATGCATCTAATGTTCACTAGAGTGCTTCATAACATATTTCACCTTATATAAATAATTGTTAGGGAAGTCTATACTTATAATAACAATACAAACCATAATTCATATGAAAATATGAAACAACAAAAAAATTATCTATGCATAAAAAAATCAATTATTACCCATTGAACTCATGGAAAGACCCAACAATTTACAAACCCAAAAATTCAACAAATAGACAATTTATGAATATTACCTATCTATGATTAAATCCATGCCCACTAATTTGCTTACAATTTCTTTTTAACAATGTGGTCTAGATGAGGCTCCTCTCGAGGACCTAACCATTGGATTCACTATGTTGCTTAAGTAATGATAAGAGTGCAAGGTTATAAGGATTATGTTCACTTGATTTCACTTTTTTATTATGTTTCCAAGAGATACTTGTAGTTGGCAATGATAGGAAAAGAATATATTAGACTCCTAATGTTGGTTGCGCTCGAACTTACTTTCCATACTTGGTATTTTGTGTATTATGTTACATGTGCAGATGTAAAGACTTGGAGCTTGGAGCAGGTGCCATGAAAAATCCCTTTATACTTTGTTTCCAAAATGCCAAGAATACCTAACCTTATTTGTCTTTGTGTGCAGGTACTAGCTCGGGGAGTAGGAACTTTGAACTAGAACTTGGCTTTCGGGCTAAGTTCTCTAAGTCAAGTCAACTTTTACCATGCCCAAAACCGAGAGCAAACTTAGCTTAAAATGCAAATTTTGGCTCAAAAAAACAAAATTTTTATATATTAATATTCCTCTTCAAATCTCTCCTCTTGATTATACTTATAATAAAATTACAAACCAAAATTCATATGAAAATATGAAACAACAAAAATATTATCTATGCATAAAAAAAATCAATTATTACCCATTGAACTCATGGAAAGACCCAACAATTTACAAACAAAAAACATTCAACAAATAGAGAATTTATGAATGCCTATCTTGGTAAGTTATCTCCCAAGTTATCTCCTGGTGAGATAGTATTTTTTTAAATGATGAAACCCTTTTCATTCAAGGTATCATTGATGGCTCTTTAGCTTAGAAAAAAAATGAAAAAGGAATAAGTTTCTCCTTAGCCACATTAAATGTACCTAGATGCCTCTAATATTTACTCGAGTGCTTCATAACATATTTCACCTTAGATAAATCATTGTTAGGGAAGTCTATACTTATAATAACAATACAAACCATAATTCATATGATGAAACAACAAAGAAATTATCTATACATAAAAAAATCAATTATTACCCATTGAACTCATGGAAAGACCCAACAATTTACAAACCCAAAAATTCAACTAATAGACAATTTATGAATATTACCTATCTATGATTAAATCCATGCCCACTAATTTGCTTACAACTTCTTTTTAACAATGTGGTCTAGATGAGGCTCCTCTCGAGGACCTAGCCATTGGATTCACTATGTTTCTTAAGTAATGATAAGAGTGCAAGGTTCTAAGGATTATGTTCACTTGATTGCACTTTTTTCTTATGTTTCCAAGAGATACTTGTAGTTGGCAATGATAGGAAGATAAGTTGTTAGCCTCCTAATGTTGCCTGGGCTCAAACTTGCTTGCCATACTTGGTATTCTGTGTATTATGTTACATGTGCAAGTGCAAAGACTTGGAGCTTGGAGCAGGTGCCATGAAAAATCCCTTTATACCTTTTTTCCAAAATGCCAAGAATACCTAACCTTATATGTCTTTGTGTGTAGGTACTAGCTCAAGGAGTAGGAACTTGGAACTAGAACTTGGCTTTTGAGCTAAGTTCTTTAAGTCAAGTCAACTTTTACCATGCCCAAAACCGAGAGCCAACTTATCTTAAAATGAAAAATTTGGCTCAAAAACCAAAAACTTTTATATATTAATATTCCTCTTCTAATCTCTCCTCCTGATTATACTTATAATAAAATTACAAACCAAAATTCATATGAAAATATGAAACAAAAAAATATTATCTATGCATAAAAAAAATCAATTATTACCCATTGAACTCATGGAAAGACCCAACAATTTACAAACAAAGAAAATTCAACAAATAGCCAATTTATGGATACCTATCTTGCTAAGTTATCTCCCAAGTTATCTCCTGGTGAGATAGTATTTTTTTAAATGATGAAACCCTTTTCATTCAAGGTATCATTGATGGCTCTTTAGCTTAGAAAAAAAATTAAAAAAGGAGTAAGTTTCTCCTTAGCCACATTAAATGTACCTAGATGCCTCTAATGTTCACTCGAGTGCTTCATAACATATTTCACCTTATATAAATAATTGTTAGGGAAGTCTATACTTATAATAACAATACAAACCAAAATTCATATGAAAATATGAAACAACAAAAAAATTATCTATGCATAAAAAAATCAATTATTACCCATTGAACTCATGGAAAGACCCAACAATTTACAAACCCAAAAATTCAACAAATAGACAATTTATGAATATTACCTATCTATGATTAAATCCATGCCCACTAATTTGCTTACAACTGCTTTCTAACAATGTGGTCTAGATGAGGCTCCTCTCGAGGACCTAGCCATTGGATTCACTATGTTGCTTAAGTAATGATAAGAGTGCAAGGTTCTAGGGATTATGTTGACGTGATTGCACTTTTTTCTTATGTTTCCAAGAGATACTTGTAGTTGGCAATGATAGGAAGAGAAGTTATTAGCCTCCTAATGTTGGTTGGGCTCGAACTTGCTTTCCATACTTGGTATTCTGTGTATTATGTTACATGTGCAGGTGAAAAGACTTGGAGCTTGGAGAAGGTGCCATGAAAAATCCCTTTATACCTTTTTCCCAAAATGCCAAGAATACCTAACCTTATTTGTCTTTGTGTGCAGGTACTAGCTCAGGGAGTAGGAACTTGGAACTAGAACTTGGATTTTAGGCTAATTTCTTTAATTCAAGTCAACTTTTACCATTACCAAAACTGAGATCCAACTTAGCTTAAAATGCAAAATTTGGCTCAAAAAACCAAAACTTTTATGAGAAAACCTAACTTTCCAAATGGAGAATGGAGAATTTTGTGGGAAAATTGACCATGGATACATTTAATGAGCATATTTGGGCATTTTTAAAATATGGTTGTGTGAAGGATGGGTTGATGTTGATGAAAGAGATGGAGGAGAATATGCTTCTCTCAATATTAACCAGTTTTAAAAAATTTAGAAGCAGTAGTCAATCTACATATCTTTGGGCACGAATCCTGAGAAATTAGCCGACTCTGAAAACTAATTATACTGTGAAAAGTACGCAACTTCTTCAGATCAATCAATGGGAGACAGACAACTAGAATTTGGATCGGGGGCATTGCCCCTGAACCCCCTGAAAAATGGGGGGACGCGGGGGGTGGCAATGATGAGTCAAA
>SNQJ01S0012264.1:0-14887 GCA_010110895.2 Picea sitchensis | reverse complement strand
TGTTCAGAAAAAATACGGGACAAAGCATGAAACCTAAAATCAGCTAGAAAAAATAAGGAACAAAGCATGAAACCAATGCATTTCATATCCAATGTACAACATTGGCTATTTGGGAATCTAAATGACACTTGGTTCTAAAACAAAACATTGACCTACACATAAACATCCAAACATAAATGAATCTTCTAATAATCTCTTTGTTGTGATCCACCTACTATTACGTTATCAAAATTGAGGAACAAAATTGATAGAAGTGCAAGAAAGAGTTTGGGGAGAAAAATAAATCATGACATAAAAAGCATAAAGGCAACATTAATTCTCATAAAAAATGATGATGTAAAGAAAATTAATTTGAAGACAACCAATCAAAGCTGGCAAGAAATTCCTTGGCATGGTAATGATAAACGGTACACTATACATCTTTTATTGTCCAAGTTTAAAGCCTCATACTTTGATTCATCCCCGAAATCACAATATTCCATTAATAAGAGGAGGTGGATCTATTATCACCCAAAATCACACTATATAATATTAAGTCCCTAATAAAAATTAGGGTAGCTTTAGGAATACACAAGAGTATTGATACCCAATATCACCACAAAAGCCACTTCTCTTCACTTCTAGTTGGTTATTTTCCAACTCAAGGAGGAATCCCTAAATGTAAATTTACTAAGGCAAGGATACTTAGATATTCAAGAAGTTCCATGAAATATAAGAACACAATTAGAGTGATTGAATCTAATTAGAGTGATTGTAGCTGAAATAGTAATATTTTTACTCTATCAAAAGTGGATAAACCATAAAATATTTCTAAGGAGTTAAAATAAACCATAAAATATGATTTAAGGAGTGAAAATAAACCATAAAATAGTTCAATACCACTAAATTACTAAATCACACCAATTTTTTTTAAGTATTGACCTTCAAAATCTCAGTTATGTAGAGTCTGATCAATTCAATGTTTCTCTTCTTGAAAGAAAATTGAAATCAATATTTCATAAAAACCCAGAACACCATTGCATCAAAACACCCGAATGATTGTCGCAACTGTAGAAAATGATTGTCACAACTGTAGAAAATGATTGTCGCAACTATAGAAAATTTATCGTAACTGAGATATATATAGGATTGATTTTGTCGGTCTTTCGATGAATTTGGTCAAATTGACCAAACAATAATTCAATGACCGTTTCATTCTCACACGTGCCATATTTGGTCGTTATAACGACTAAAGTTCGTCTCTATAGCGACTAAATCGTGGTTGGTCGCTCTAGCGATGATAATTAGTCGCTATAACAACCAACATGGAATGTTGGTCTATAGAGTGAAGAAAAGTTGGACCTCAAAAAAAAAAGTAAATTTAGTCCAAAAAAAGCAAAAAAATTACGAAGAAATTTTAAACCGTAGTAATTTCCGCCTAATGTAGTAGTGTGGGAGGAAAACCTTCCCTTGTTGTTGCTGTCAGCTTTTGATATCTATGAATTTTCCTTAGGCTGTGTGGAGCCTTTAGGCCTAATATCACAGATCACATGAGAGCAATAATCTCTCAAATGCATGCACACAGATTTATCAGTCTTTTGAGGGTGAGGAAGGGGAAGCAATGGATTTTCCTTTGTCAGGAGCATCGTGGGCCTCATTTTTCAACATTTTTCTTGCATGGGAAGAATGAACTGGTGAGTGGACATGGGAATCTTGGACAATTTTATTGATAGGTGTGGGAGCAGGTAAAGACAAGTTAGGATAGCCACGATGTTGGGAGACTGCAGGGTGGAAAATCTCTTTCCATCCATCGTTTTCAGTAACTTCAGGTTGTATTGAGGATGAGGAGGCACGGGGATACCAGGGACCTGTGGGGATTGGAAGGGAGGCCTTTCATACCTAGGTTGGACCACTCCTTGCCCAATCCAGTTAAAAAACCCAGCTTGAAATATTTGGCCTAACTATTACGAGTCTGCATCAAAGTGTATAGAGAATATTGGTCTTCTAGGGCCACTGTTCCAATTACCTCTAACTTGGTTACCCTGGACATGGCTACCTCTGCTAAAAAATCTCATTCCCGTATGCATAATTGATTAGAAAATAGTTTCTTTAACAACCATACATGACAACTCTTTTAAATATGAAATAAAATTTGGATCAACAACATATTAGACTCATGCAATCCAATCCATACAAATTGTTTAACAATTGTCAATGAGCATGGGGTGAATAAGGGTTTTGGGATATGTGAGGGGTTGTATTGAGCAAAAAAAGTTAAAATGAGGGGAAAAAGATCATGATTACTGCTCACAGACATCAAACAATCAACTGTATCATAAACCCAAAAGATGTATCACTGTAATTCATCCATGTGTGATCTCTTTAACTGTCATAATACAAAGTTTCCCTTAACTGTAATTAAATTTTAGGAACATGGAGTGGATAATGAATATGGGAAGGCAAGGGGATTGTAATGTGAGAACAGTGAAATAAGGGTAGGGAAAACAATTATGTATTTAATGCAAAAAATCCAACACCAATTAAACAATTGTTGTGTGTTAACACTTTTTCACTGTCCACATTAAATATTCAACACTTTTAATTGACACAGTGTCACCATACTGAAAATCAATATGCCTTTCAAACATCCTGTATAAAGAATTATGTTTCCTCTCATTTCTTCCATTTTATATTTAAAACAAAATACTAATGAACACACAGACATATTACTTTAACTCTGTTCGGAAAATATCAACCATTGTCCATAAATTCCAAATCTTCAAATCAAACATAGACACAAGTCTTTCAAGAGTTGAACGGGCTCTTTTAAAACATGACTGATTCCAATCTTTTGACAACATTAACTAATAAATTTGCAATGAAACTATAATTTAAAAACCATGTGCTTCATTTATGTTGGTGCAATAAAACAAAACGATGCACGATGTCTCCATAACCATACACAAAAAACAACCAAGTCTCTGACATCAAATTTCCAATTTGTAACGATCCCGATCAAGACATATTAAACACACAACAACTACCAAACTAAATTTATACCATGTTGTAGGAACACCCAGACCACAAAAAAAGAATCATCTATGTCACTGTCCATTTTTGTTTACTCCCAATCAATCGATTTATAACAATGTTGAGTTATCGATTCAATTGACACAACAAAAGGAGGCATCGACTGTATCATCATTTCCAATTACAACTCTCCAACCATGTGATCAAATAGAGACAAGACAATAATCAAAACCATTGTTAATGCTACTCAACAAAATAACCAACAGATTGTGACTGTTGAGTTAATCAAAATCGGGCTCTGTACCAATGAATACAGGAAATAGTCAAGGGTTTGCTCAATCATCAAAACACAGGGATACTGGAGTCGGCCACATCAGCAGTAGGTGAGAACCCTTCGATACAAGCACAGTGGAACCACAACCTTAACCCTTAGCTTTGTAAAATAGGATGACATTTCAACACCAGGTAGGGTAGGCAACAATACAGAGGACCAACGATTGCTTGTTGGATAGTAACAAATCCCAAGAACACGCATAGGCATAAACCTCACATTTTTCACAAGAGTTGAACCACTTATAACAATGTCAATAGAAATGCAGACCCAGGTACTACCAATAAACCTAAATATTACTTATTGGCATAATGACCACCCAATAACCAACTGTGTTGATGTCGATACCAAAACAATAAAACCATGACCAAGTGAAAAAATATACAATGACCGAAAGGTGGTTTGAAATATACACAGCAACTCATAGCACAGAATACAACCGGATACATTTACCACAACTGTGAGGAGGACAATAAGGCTAAATAGGGTGAAACCCTCCAACAAAAATACCCATAAAGAAATCAAAGATCCATCATAGTCACCACCACACAGAAAATCCAATGAAAACACAACTCCAACCATCAATTTTTCCAATTGAAAATGAATAAAACACGGAGTCATTCCAGAGAAAACACCATGCTTTTACAAAGTTTTCCAAACTCACGGAAGACAAAAACCAACACATTACTGAGCCAAACATTTATTTCATTACAAAGTGAATTCATGGATGGGAGAAAAGAAGTTGCTCGAAGAAGTTCCTTCCGCGCCTGATTCTCGAAGCTTCACCACAACAACAAACCAAATGAACAATAACCATGCTAGGGTGACATCCTAGAGGGAGAAGTATGGAGTGATGTGCATTTACTGCACGTCGCTTCCATCCTCCATATCATTCAATTTCGTAGTACATGACAGCCAGCCAAACCATTGCCATTAACCCCATGCTATTAATTCCATGCATCGAAACCTGCACACATTACTTGCCAATTGCACCACCCCACATCATATTAACCATTTGCCAAACATACCATAATGTATATCAAATGCGCCAAATATAACTCAATAATAATCATATAGCCACTAACATTGCTAGTTAGGACTAACAATAATCCTTTTAATTTCATTTGCACATAGTATAACATAGCACATTGTAGTATAGTATAGCTCCTCTTTCTTGTATTTTTTCATAGGTCCATTTTCCATTGCTCTTATTTGTTGTTACTAACATGTGTCTTGTGCAGGTGTAACAAGTAATGAATCAAGGCACCAATAGGAAATGTAATAATAGTCAACATAATCCATCATGACATGGAATTTAGAGCTTAGAAAAATGGAATCAACACATAAAATACATTATCCATCTGCCATCTATCGTAAATAAAACCAAGATTTCATCATCAATCATGTAGAACCCTATAAGCATTGTCGAACAACATCATAAATATCAAATAATAACCTTATATGATCCTCCAATCTACAAGGGGGTCCCACCTACTACTATTATATATTATTAGCTTAGTTTAAATAATAGGCTTTAGCAATAATTTGCAGGTGAAATCCTCGTTGCGATTTTAATCATCAACAAGACCTTCACTTCATATTTTTCATGTTGAATAATCGACAAGTTA
Source organism: Picea sitchensis (assembly GCA_010110895.2). NCBI lineage: Eukaryota > Viridiplantae > Streptophyta > Pinopsida > Pinales > Pinaceae > Picea > Picea sitchensis. The sequence continues at coordinate 9,919 of SNQJ01S0012264.1, read as the reverse complement.
GACTTAACTTGTTTAGCATTAAACTTTTGGAATACCAAATGCGGTATCACATTTATTCAGGAACCTAAGTCCGCTAGATAATTTTGAAGTTTGTGATTGAAAATGGTGAAGGGTAAGGGAAAAGGAGGTGTTCTCAACTTAGATTATTTTTTGATGTTTGTGTTTAAAGAAGACACCTTCCTATTCATCAGGAATTCCTTTGAATATTTTACTAATAATTATCCTTGGTCATTAATTTTTAAAAGGTCAAGTATGGAAATTTCTTCTCTAGTTTTCTTCATATATTCTACAATATAATGTATCTCATATCAAGGAAGTAATAGTGTTGAGATGGAATATCTCTTAGTGTGGAAGGGTTAGGTGAAATATCAAGAATAAATTTGTTCATGCTTCTATTATGAAGTGTATAATCACTACACCCTTTCCCAACATCTATATCTTTAATTTCATTTTCTTCTTCCCCACCTTGTTCTTCATAATATTTAGTGTTAGAAAACAAGGTACTATCCCAAAGAACCATTGTAGTTGTGGGAGTTCGATTTGGTTTCTCAATCTTCATTTGTGGTTGGTTAGTTCCTTCATTTATTTTTTCTATGAAAATATCCAAATCATTTAGGAACTAGGGACATTGAGGTCTTAGTGAAATATGCACCAATGCTCCACAACTATCCCATACAAAGAACTATGATTGTTTACTAAGGTATTTATCATGGAATAGGTTGGGGTGTTGGTAGTAATTTTTTTTTTTGTCGTACAAAAAACTCCTACTCATTAAGGCTCTATTATATCATCAATGCAGATTAACAAATTAATTTGTCATATTTATTAAACTATTTGGATTCCCTCAATATCTAGGTGAACTTCACCCAATTTTTTTTTGGTGTCATCAGTTGTTAGAGGTAATGTGTAACGTACCCATCCACCCTCGGGATGGGAACACTACTCCAAAAACTCACTTCTAAACTGATTTCAAATTATGATAATATTTAATTTATAGAGAAGAATGAAAGAGACATGATAACATCACATGAAATAATCAATATTCATGCTACAACATAAAAGAAATAAATATAATGCCATGCACAACAATAACTAGAAAGCATGAAAATTATAACATACAAATATTAGAGACAATAATTAATACACAACAGAAATAAATATATAAGCAGAGAAACACATGATAGAGAGAACTTATCTTTAACAAAATGATTCACCAACTAAATGCAGACCAAGGACGTCCCACCCAACCATAGACACTGTTATTCTAAATCTCAACAATAATGTCACCCCTGAGCTAGGGATATGAATCCATAAGGACGGTTCCATGGTTTCACTGAGCTTACCAAACCAGTCACCACTCAAGATCTCACAGGTTTCGCAACACACAAAAATCCAAAGTACTCCAACTCTCTTCTCTCTGGCCTGCAAAACCCAAGAGAATGGACCCCCTTTTCTTCCACATAGTCCCTTAGGCTATCCACCTCCTTCCAGAGATCCGGTGCATCTAGTCAAGAGTATCCATGCTAGGACTCTCAGGACTCGCAACTGTAAATAAAATTTAGTACCTGTCAATGCATCTCAGGCATGCAGGCATTAATTCATGGCTGGAATACACGAGTAGTCACTACATCCAACCAACAATGGATTCTCTCCCATAAATTAGTTTTCCTTTCCCCACCAAGATCAAGGAGGAATGAACAATAATGAATGATTGAAAGAGTGAATGGAGAATATATAATGAAGAGTGTGAACAATGAACAATGAATGAACCCCCAAACAACCTAAAGATTGGTTTATATATTGACTTGAAAATCAAGAACCACGTGGCCTTTCCACAAGAAGCACATGTAACCACTTCTCTCCATTTAAAAAATTATGGGTAAATAAATATCATAAAATGAATTATCCCCTTAAGCCCCCTCTCTCATGGAATAATATCCCCCTATAACTCTTGTCGTTATCCGTCTAGCGGCTAGTGATGTATTTTATTATTAATAATTATCAAAACATTACATTTCCTAGGCACGTTGGCCTCTTTATTTGTTTGGGAACTCTGTCCTTTCATCAAATAAACAAAATACATTATTTAATATGGGGACTCAAAACCAAGGTATTACATAATGCCAAGGTTTTGTTTGAATTGTTGTTTCGATGGATAGTTCATGGACGAGAAACATTTAAAATTCAAGTTACTTATAGAGATGACATTTCCTTATCTATTTTAATGGCTTCATCATAGGTAACTTTAAAATCTTGGATTTTATCCTTCTTTATTAAATTTCTATGGTGGAATTAAATGAATTGAGGTAAAATCACAAGGTAATTTGAGTAGGAGGTTATCTTGCTTCAAGGATATGTGTATGCATCGTTTAAAACATAGTATCAAAATCCCAAATTTTCACCTTGGGATGATTTTTCACTTTAATCAATTCCAATGTTAGAACTCGAGGGTTTTGATCCTCCTTGAATTATTCTAAGAAGGTCCTTTAAAATTATTTTCAATTATGAATAAATCACATAGAAAAGTTATAAAACCATGGTAATGTTGTCCCTACAAAACTAAAAGGAGTCAATAGACAATATCCTCCCAATGGACATTTAATAACTTAATGGCCTACACATAGGATTTAATATGATCTTCTACTAAAACCTTCTCATCAATATTATACATAGGAAAATATATTTCAACATTCTTAGGGAAATCATGTACTTGACCAAACATTTGCAAGGAATCTTCAACTAGCCAAGTTGGTTTCTATCCAACCATTATTGTTGCATTTGGTTGAATGTTGAGTTATGGGTTATGTTGAACATTTTGTATTATGAGGTCACATATGGCTTGTTCAATTATTTCTCTTCTTTCAGGGGGGGACATTATCGATTATGGAATCAAACTCATTCACAAGTTCAATGTGGGGGATTTCTCTCAACTCTAGTATTATATGTCTTTATAGTGGTAATTATACAATTACCATAGGGGAAATTCCTACTCATTTATTAGTATTTCTGGCGATCCTTGAAAATAATGTTGGGGGAATACCCATGTTGTTGAGGGGGTGATTGAGTTTTTCTCTTGTAGGTAAAGAATTTCCTTTACCTATTGGGGTGGGATATCTTATGGTTGGTGTTCTAACTCACTCAAGGCTTCATCGGATTCGATATCCTCTTCTCTATATCCATAAAATGAAGGCTCTCATTCAATCACCCATCTATTAATATGAGTGAATGTCTCGATTTAGATATCACATTGAATGCATCAAATTAAGATGCCCAAATTGCAATCTACACCCTTAAGATGATTTCTCAAAATTGCAACAATGGCTTATAGTTTTTTAATTTTTTGGATTATTTAACTTTTTTGTGTTTCTAGAGTAAGGTTTGTTGGGTGTTTGTGTGCATTAACAAAAATAAAAAAAATGTAATTATTTAAAAATAAACTCAAATGATGGAACCAATAAAGCTACTTAAAAATCGAAACACACGTTTATATTTTAATAGAGTATCAAATTTAATATGTTTGCACAAACCAATAAATTCATAATTATACATTCAATAATATATTATGCATTATCTAAACATAATCGCAAATATAAAAACAATCAATACACATTCATAAGAAAATACTCACATATTAGTCATGAAGGAGAGAAACAAAAAAACTACACAATTCTTTAGTCCCAATTGTGCATAATTTTGTTATACTCACCCAACTAGAGCTTGAAACTTGGATTACACAATCCTCCTCTCAAGTTCCTCTTTCCAAAAAGAAATCCTTTATGATTAGCTAAAATAGATATATATGGGGGAGGATCCCAAAAGGAGTTGCAAAAATGGTTCTTCATTTTTATTCTTGATCCCTCACATGCCTCATCGCCCTTTTATATGTCGATTGTAATTCAAAAACATTATTAAATATTACATTTTCATTAATTGACTTTATGAATTCATTTTTTTCTCTAATGTGATCATATATATGTCCTAGCATATGAGTATGATCCATTAGGAAGACATTGGTTGTGTTTTGGCTCTTCCATGAACTTAGATCATTCAATGTGGATTGGCATCATTAGGTCATTAACATGTGCATATCATTGCTTCTTTTCTTCAATGTAATATCACAATAATTCTACAAGATTGTTTAATGGAAGAGGTTTGTTTTCATTCTAGAACAATGACATCTACTGCATATTTGCAATTTTTTAGGCTTCTATCAAATAATCATGATTTCCTTGTGTGAGGGATACAAATATTCTAATGCATCCTTGAGGATGAAATCAGCATGTCTAATACTAGAGGATATCATACTCACTTCATCCTTGTGTAGTGGATGTGCATTCATCTAACAGTTTCATCTACTTGTTTCTTCTTCTTCTCCATATATACAATTCACCATTCCAACTTCTATTTACCACTACAATGATAACATATAATTCCTTGTAGACATGAATTTGCTAATAGAATTCATGGATCAATGTCACAATTTGATCTTCTCCCATGTGAGAAAACCCAACAAATTTCACCAAATTATTTTTCGAGGCTTTATAATACTCAACTTGATTATCTAGCCTAGCTATGCATTCCTTAATTTGTCTATTTTCTTCCATGAGATTAAAGATATATTCCCAAGAGGCTTAATATATTGTGATTGTGGTGGTATCTATAGCTACAAGATTTTTTCAACCAATGTCCAACACTATTGTAACATCCACGTTTTCAAACCCCAAATTAGTGATGTAAATTGTAAATGTAGTATATGGTCGAGAGCCAAACAATGTAATATGTAAATGATGTAAATTGAATATAATGAATAAAATGTATCCCTGGATACAAACATACATGGATGGAGATTTGGGTGCTAAGTATACACAAGAGAGGGAAGGGGTCCAATGGGGGGGAGAGTTTACCCATGTCTATTAAACCAAAACCCATTTCTTATTTCTTTCTAAATTATCCTTACCATGAACCTTTCATTAGTTGTTGAGTGTTATAGAGCCCAATCATTGAATTCATGTAAGAAGGTGGGTGTGAGAGTCACATCCCATAGTTATTGATAGAATGGGGGTTGAGTACAATTAGCTTGGGGAAGAGTGAAATTCAAGAAATCAAGAGAAAGAGAGGAAATTCATATAAGTAGGAGACCAGAATTACACATTCACGTTTTTGCATGGAGAGCAATTTTTACAGGAAGTTTTTTTCCCAACAAAGAAGTTATGAGTGTTGAAGCTTGAAGGTAGTTGGTGTTGGAAAGTGTGGCAGTTTTTTGGAGCTGAAAATTTGTGGAGAAAGAGGCTTCATTCCTAGGAGTAATGTGTTATTTGAAATTCACCAAGGAAGGATTCATTTTTCTGTTGGGTGAATTCATGTTGTAGTTGTAGAATTACTGAGGTTCCATCAAGAAGAATTCTTGTCCAAACTATGTTGGAATCTCTGGAGGGGAGTGGAAAGGCTTGAGGGACTATGAGAAGTAAAGGGTGAATCCATCCCTTGGGTTGTGTAGGTTGAGGGGAAGAGAGTTGGTGGACTAGAATTAGTTGTGAGTTTTGACTGTTGAGAGGGGGGAATTATCCAGCCTTAGGGGCCACCGTCTCTTGTGGATTCATAGCCCCATCTCAAGGGTGTCTTGTTCTTGAGAAATGGAACAAAAAGGATATGGTTGCGATGAATGTTTGTCCTTTGCATTGCGTTGCATACTTATTAACATAAGTGTTCTTAATGCTTTGTTTGTTCATGTTAAATGTTGATATAGCTTGTTGTTTATTATATTTTGAGTTATCTAAGTTATTGTTTCTTTTTGTGAGAATAAAGATGCATTAAAATCTTTATTTGATGGTTGAATGATGATGTATGTAATTAGTTTTGTTGTTGTGCATAGTAAGACTAGTTGCTTATACGTTTCTATTTAGTATAGATAGCTGAATTTCATGATGTATGTGATTTCCGCACTTAGATTTAGTACAGATATTTAATTTGGGTCATTATAGCAAGTGACGTGACCTAGTTGGGGGATGGGTACGTTACAGAGTTGTATCAGATCTTAAGTTCAATACTTGACCCATATGGGCCAAGAATCAGTGCAAATTTGGGAAAATTTGTTTTCACAAATTTTGATTTGTGATGAATTTGAGTAAAAATGGTGATAACTAGAGAGAAATCCCCAAATTCATGAGAAAATACAAGATATAATTTCCTCATAATTGTCTAAGATGTTTAATGGCATCAATCAACCGAATTATAGAGTTATATTTGACCTGCAAGGTCGAAATTCACATTTTAATGGAGGTCGACGGAGCTAGGAAGAGTTTGAAGAATCAATGGCCAAAATCATTTTCGATCTAGAGATCAACAACCTAGATTCCTTTTTATAAATTTAAAAATTTATAAGGATTTTGGAGTTGCTAAGGTCTGGGAAATCAATGGTCAAGATTCATTTTTGGCCATTTGGAAAAAGGATCAAACCAACAATCGAGATTCATTTTCAGTTGTTTCAAATATGGATCAAATCAACAATCTAGATTCATTTTCAGTCGTTGGGAGGTTCATGCCAATCAACAACCAAGATTCAATTTGAAATTTTGCAAAGTGGAGTAGATCGATGGTTTAGATCAATTATAATAATAGATCAACAACCCATATTAATCGAAGATTGGTAGAAAATTTTCGAAGTGTTGGAGTTGGCCAAAGGAAATCGTCGATGACTGATGGTTGGGTCAGCTATATTGGTGAAGTGTTTTGGTCGCCAACAGAAATCATTAATGGTCGGGTGTCGGTCGATTAAGAAAAGTGTTGGAGTTGAGCAAGAAAAAATTTAGATGGTTGATGGGTCGATGGTCAGGCATTGACTAATTCGGTGAGGTGTTCAGGTCGTCCAAGAGAAATGGTTGATGAAGGAACGAGGCTGATGATGTGTCATGCCACATTAGGATCCACATGTCATGCCACATCATCCAATTTGACACCTATGGATGATGTGTCATGCCACATCAACATCCACATGTCATGCCACATTAGAAATTTCCACATCATCCTAGAAGTGGCCAATGGTCAGGTTGGCCAAGTTGGGGAAGTGGTTTTTTAGTCAATAGAGATCACCAATGATCGATGACCGACGATTGGGTTAGTCGACTTAGAAATGTGTTACAAGTGGTTGACAAGAGAAATTTCCAACAACCGATGGGACGATGGTCAGGCGTTGGCCGAATTGGTGAGGATTTTCATTCGCCAATAAAAATAGTCAGTGGTCGATGGACAGGTCAACCAGTTTAGCATTGATTTGCAAATCGATTGTTAAGGGAATAGACCGATGGTCGACGGTCACGTCGGAAATTTGGGAAAAAAATTGTGTGCATCCAAAGGAATGTGTTGATCATCGATCGTTGATGGAGCTCAGATAAACAACTCGTATTTCACCCAATTTGAGATCAAATGCTTAGATTTAAAGGTCTATTTTAACAGTAAAATAGTCAATTTTATATGAAATGTTTTTAATTTTTTGGGTTTTTGAAGTTCAAGAACTTGGGGAGCGTTTTTAAATCCCTAAAAGATATTTTTAGGAAATCAAAACCTACAATAATAGAGTGTACCAAGGTATAATATGTCTCTGCAGAACAAATAAAATAACTTAGAGAGAGTTATCTAGCGAACTACTTCGGGCGCAAAATATAGCTCGTATGAGAAATTTGCAGCTGAAATAGTTAAGGTGAAAATTCAGAACCATTTTACTTCCATAGGGTGGAAATCATTGTTAAAAATTCCATTAGAGGCACAAGAGTAGTCTATGAAAATATTATGAGCCATAGGAGACATCCATGGAGCCATATTTTGGATATGGGTATGGAAAAATGTGCAGAAAGAGAAATAAGACACCTATAACATACATGGATAAATTGGGAAAAACAATCAAAACTTCTTCGGACCATAACTTTTAGATCAGAGCTCAAATTTGAGCAAACAAATAGTTTTTGGAAAGGAGTTGAGGAGGAGAAGACACCTATCCACCCAAAATTTTAAATTGGGTGCTAAAATTTTCTCAAAAGTAATAAATATACTTTTGTAACAGTAAGTGAGTGGGAAATTACAACTTGTGAATGTTATAACTTTTCGCTCAGAACTCAGAATGAGGAATGAGTGCAGTCATTAGAGAGCTATTTCAGAGAATAATTTGTTTAAGGAGTCATATTTTGACTCATTGCATTGTGCTCTTCACAAACTGATGTGAATAGTAAACTGTAATCTAATTAATAAATATTTTACAATATGCCTAATTCTAACAACAATTATCACATGCACATTCATGTAAAATTAGAGATACAAAAAATAAGACTTTATTTTCTATATGATAAATAGAGATATGGAGGATTCTCAAGGGTCCTACAACCACAAATAATAAATAAGATGTTTGAATTTCAACAGTGGTAATGATGAGACATAGTCTAATGGAAGAAGAGACTGGTAGGAGCTTGTAACTATGAGAAGCCTGCAAAGAGAAGTGCATAGCTATAGAGCCAATAATGAAAGGATCATGAAATATCAGGAGGAGATACTACAAATCCTGAATATTCTCCAGAAGCAAGTCAACAAATATTTTGGCATAAAGAAGGAATCTAGTGCAAGGAAAGTGGAAGTATCTAGATTTCAGGATAGGAGGAATGACCATGGAGGATCTATATAGTCAAGGAGTTCTAGCAGGAATGAACATCATCATTCCCCATGGCACTCAACCAAAAGAACATATGCATTTTTTAGGTTAGAAAGCATCCCAAGCATGTCTTCGGTCAGACATCAGATAAGGAGACATATGTCAGATAGATTGCAAGGGGAGATGAGGAAAATCAAGCCACCACATTTTTATGGAGAAAATAATAAAGGAGAATATGAAAAATCATGGTTGTTGGGAATGAGGAAATATTTATAGTTAAATTATTACTCATCAAATGCAGAAGCAATAATTGTAGTCTACCACCTTCAAGGAAAGGCATCTGTGTGGTGGGATCAACTAAAGAAAGTTAATCACCTTGATGAGAAAACAATTTCTTGGAAGCAGTTCAAGAAATATTTTCAACAAAAGTAATGGTCGGAGAAATATTATGACATGAAGATGCAATATTACTTGAAATCAAACTTGGGAACATGACTATGGATGAATACGAGAAAAATTTCTTGAGAATTCTCAGGTATGTGAGCTTCATCAGAGATGAGAATGTCAAAATTGAGAGTTTATGTTAAGGTCCTAACCCGCACATAGGTAGATCAATGTATTCGGATGTAATAAAGGTCAATATTAATAAGGCCTTTCAATAAAATAGAATCAGGCAGATGTAAGAAGACCTAATAGAAGCTTCCACTTCTAGAAGGATCTTCCTCTAGATGCTTCTCTTAATAGACATATTTAGTATAAAAAAGGGTCGAGGGTATGAGAACCCTAGCTTGGAGATTATTGTAACAGAGCGTCACTCGACTGGAGGTTTCCCCCTCGAAGATGCCTATGAACATTTCTTTCTGAATCAAAGTGTTATTTTTGTTGCTATTTCGTACATCATTTTTGTGTATTGTGAAGATTATGTTGGATATTTTACTGTTATTCTGCCATTTCTAGCATTTTATTTCTGTTCTGCATATTTTATATATCTGGTATCTTGCAAGTGGTATCAAAGCACTTTCCTTGGCAGAAATTGTGAGTAATTTTTTTCAGGGTAGAGACGTATTCCGGTGTCTTTAAGCCACAGAGATCTATCATTACGTGCATAAACCCATGATTGAGGGATTCATACATGCAGAAAATACAAGTGGTTCTTAAGCGCACATCTGTTGGCCACCCTTGTAACCCTTGTTGGTACCCCTTCGAGTGGTAGCACATCAGACAACACCTGTGTACGGATCGACCTAGATTTCCTGAAGCCCTCTTTAGATAAACCTATCGGTC
>SNQJ01S0012263.1:165874-187156 GCA_010110895.2 Picea sitchensis | reverse complement strand
TGCAATGGTATGTATACCATTGAAATACCATGGCATGCATACCATTGCAATACCATGGAATGAAATGGGATGCATACCATTGCAATACCATGGTATGCATACCATTCCAATACCATGGTATGTAATCGTATGCATACTTGAGATTCCTTAAGAAAATTACCACTAAAACCCTAAGACAACTAAAAACCGTGTATGCATACAATTGATATGCAATGGTATGCATACCAATGGTATGCGATAGTATACATACAGTATGCATACCAATGGTATGCATATACAATGGTATTTTTGTTGCATACCATGGAAATGGTATTGCAATGGTATCCAAAGGAAATACCACTTCCTATGCATACCATTGCATACCATTGCAATGGTATGCCATGGTATGCATAGGCAATACCATTTCCTATGCATATTATTGCATACCATTGCAATGGTATGAAATTCTATCCAAAGGCAATACCAATGCCTATGCATACCATTGCAATACCATGGAATTTCAATGGTATGAAATGGTATGCATACCATGTTATGCAATGGTATTGAAATGGTATGCATACCATGGTATTCATAGGAAATGGTATTTCCTATACATACCATGGAATGCAATTGCAATGGTATGCAATGGTATGCATAGATAATGGTATTGCCTTTGCATACCATTCCATACCATTACAATACCATATCCGTTCCTCTCTTTCCTCCAGAATCTGGGTCTTAATACCAAATACAGGACAAATCCTTTCGATCCAAGCATGTGTTCCATCCGAACCAATAGGAAAAGGAGCTACAATTAATTCACATTTTTTTTCGCCTTATCAAAGTTGTTGTTGTAGTGGCTCTTCTTTCCCTCAACAGGAGGCATAAATTGGGATCAAAGGCGCTAGCATAAATGATATTTGCAGAATCTTCGGAGGGTTTTATCTTAGCAGGGATTTTGTTGTACATTTTATTAAATCTCTTGGAGAAGTCAAAGACAGACAATCCTTCCTTTCTATTCAAAGACCCAAACTTTGTCATGTAGTACATGAAGTCTTTTTTATCTCCCCACTGTCTTAAAAAGGAATTATCTAAAGCTTCGATCCCATCAACAGATCCAGGAAGCAGGGCCTTGAACCATTTTCTATCTTCACCTTGAAGGCTATGGACAAAAATCCTCATCCATATGTCTGCATGCATGATGACATTATCATCTGTGAAACGGTAAAAGGCTTCTAGGTGTTCTTCTGTAGTTGTGTCCCCCTCACTTGTAAACTTGGGCAGCTGCTTGAGGTAACCATCTGTTGGGAGGGCATTGAGAGGTTGCGGTAGCACGAGGGGAGCATACCTAGCAACTATAATGGCCTCCATTCTGGTCATAGGGGGATTTTCTCCTTCCATAGGGATATTGTGTGGAGGAGAACTCAGAGGAGAAGGAGCTCGAAAAGAGGATATTGGGGATGATCTTTTAAGGGGAGTGGGAAACAATAGGGGATTTAGGGAGAAGGCTAGCGAGCTTAAGTCAGTTGATTTTTCCCTTTGCGTAGAAGTGACAACAGTAACAAGAGGAGGAGCTATAAATCCAGGAGTGGGGAAATCTTCTATGGTCCTGGGTCTATGCCAAGGTACAACTTTAGGAGAAATGGGAGTGACAAGGATTTCTCCCTCTAATCCTAGACCAGGGGGGAAACCTCAATAGGAACACTCCTGAAATTTAGGAAACATGAAACTTCATAAAGCGATCTGCTAGGAAACTGAGGAGGAGAAAATGGAGTTCTTACAGAAGGAGATGGCAGATTACCTGGTTCGGTAGCGACAACTTCTCCTTCATAGGCCTTTCCTTTTCCCAGGACCACCTTCCGATCAGTATCAGGTGTAGCTAGAGGCAGTTGTGGATGGGACCACGTGTGTCTGCCTCTGGAAGACACCCTTGACATGGCAGGTTCACCATAGTGGAGTCATCACAATGGAGTCGCCAGGTGAACAATAGAAATATTCAAGGGCACTGATGCCTAATGCACCTTCAGAATCAGAAGCTCAATGTCGTTCAATCCCAGGGAATATTTTCAACTTCGTCCCCGACAAAGGCGCCAGAAATGTTGGCATCAGAAGTCACTCATGGATTGCGGCAGGAGAAGAGCCCGACGCCCATCAGTTTATGTCACGATTTGTGTATGAAAGGGGTGATTGAATGGAAGTAAACTCGGACGATATTGTTTCGACTCCGAAACTAGGCCAGGCATGCATGGGAAAGTGAGGTCTTAGATGTACTCCAGACAGTGAGTTGTAGTAAGGGTAAGTAGGGGGAAGACTTGTATCAAAGAGATGCAAAGGTCTATTGTCAACATCAGGTTTCTAGTAGACTGTAGGAGAATGCATTTAAACACGATATCTTCTTACATTCAAACGTAGAAAACCAAAGAATACAATAGTGCCACAATAAATCCTTTATCATAACACAACTGCAATAATTCATGTGAATCAATCAATCATGAACTCCCTCAGTATGAGATGAAAACTAGATGGACTAAGGAAACTGTCTTTCATTAAACAAGAAATCTTACATACAGATGCATAACCAGAGAACTAGAGTGCCTGTTAAAACATTACAATCGGAAGCTCCTCTCTACCATCGATAACTTGAAAAATATCAAAATTAAGTATATATATTCCTAAACATTTACCCAACAGAGGCCCACGGGACTTTCGGGACGAGGAGTATCTTCAATCAAATCTGGCCTGCACTCCCCTGTCATACGCCACCTTAATTCTGCATGGCTCGCGCCAGGGGGTAGCTGAGCCTTTAAATGCTGAATTAGCGTGTGCAAGCTTCCCTGGCGAGTCGAGGACTCAGCGTGGCTTCCATGAGAAGAACCAGTATAGAGGACCTTCTCGGGTAGGCTTTCAGCCAGAACATCCATACTTTGAAATTAATGAGTGAGGCGAGGTTTCAACCACCCTCTCTCTTCTTCATTCATTCCCAACAGGTACCGGGATTTAGATCACGTCGATTCGGCGTCTAGAGAACACAGTGCCCCCATTCTGAAACTTAATTTGGAACTTTCGCGTTCGTGGATAGGAAGGAGCAAGTCTTCTTTCTTCGAAATCACGATGGGTGAAATGATGGGACAACCTAACGGTCACCATGCATCCCCCCACTGATCCGACGATTCTGAACTGATTCGGAAATACAACAGGCCCGACTCGTCGAATGATAAACATTAGCACCTCTCCTTTAGGCCTGCTCCTCTGTGACCAGACGCCAAAATCATGGGCCTAATTCTGGGTGCTTTCGGCATTTTGGGATTCGAGGTTTCGAGAGGTGAAATAACAAGGTGTGCTTACCCCTCGAATTCTCGAATGTCGACGTGACGCGGATGCGTGCCACACGTTCTTCAGATGAACGACCCAGATAATATTCACTATTATAAAAGGGGTTGCCCCCATTTACACGCTCACTTGATGTGATCTGGGGCTAGGACCGTGGGCTTGGCTCCAAAGGTGCTTCCATTGTTTCAGCGATTTCAGTTGTAAAGAATGGGAGGCTCCTTGTATCCTGAAACACCGATTCCCGATACGTCGACTGGCCACCACCTGTCCCAATTGGAACAGAAGACTTGGACTTGCCTTGAACTATGGGCACTACCCTTCGTGCTAAATCCCAGGCAACTTGATAGCCCCGAAAACCTGATGACCATTGATTCGCTTTGCAGTTGAATCTCGGCGGCTAAAAACCAACACTTTGCCTGCTCGCTTAACTTGCAACTAGAAAAGGGATTCTCTCGTGCTGCGCTTGAGTGCTTCTCATGCTACCTGCAGACCTGGGTACCTTTTTGGTCGAGACAAAAATTGTCGCTAACACATACCATGGTATTGCAATTGTATGCATACCATTACATACCATGGTATCATAATGGTGTCACACACCCACTACGAAAACCAAGATTTTTTGCCTTTTTTTTCTCCTTTTTCTCGAGGGACAAAATCCCCGAATTTCTATGGGGCCTAGCACAGAACCTCCCTTCCCTTATGCTTTCCCATGTGATCATTGGACATGACCACATGACTTACCAAAAATGCGCTTCCGACTTTCGTGATTCAGGGAATCATGACGCAAGCGTTCCCCTATTCTCTATCTTTCGAAATGCCGAAACCCGAAAGGGTCTAACAGATCCTTAGCTCCTCCCTTGGGTCGTTTTTCATATGACTGGTCCCATGACCTAGCATTGTTCCTCTAAATTCTTTTGGGGTTTCGCAATTCGGGAAATCACGATGCAAGAATTCCTCCTTTCTCTTTTAAAATACCTGAAACCCGAAAGCCTGATATCATCCAGATCTATGGTCTAGATCATCGACTTGATCAATGACCTGGATTAAATCCTAACACTCTACCTTTTGGGATTTCTGGCAAGGTCTTCACTCCTATTCCTCTGATGTCCAGAACCCCGGTGGCCTTAGATATTCACCTCGCATCCCTACAAATGGGTGGTCTAGATTCTTTCGAGACTCCTCCTCCCTACCACAAGACCCTGTCTAGTGACCTAGGGCTCATTCACAGAGCGCATCGGGGTTTCGCGACTAGTGAAGACGAGGGGTCTTTCCCTTGGCTTTCCCGGGTACCGAAATGCCGAAACACCAAAAATTATTCACGCTAAACCATTTCGGGGTTTCGCATATCGAGATTTTGTGATTGGCGAATATAAGGGAACTTGCCCTTGGGTTTCTCGGGTGCCAAAACGCTGAAACACCAAAACCTATTCACGTTAAACCATTTTGGGGTTTCACATATTGGGATTTCACGACTGGCGAATACAAGGGAACTTGCCCTTGGGTTTCCCGGGTGCCGAAATGCTAGAACACCAAAACCTATTCATGTTAAACCATTTTGGGGTTTCACATATCGAGATTTCATGAGTGGAAAATACAAGGGAACTTTCCCTTGGGTTTCTCGGGTGTCAAAATGCTGAAACACCAAAACATATTCATGTTAAACCATTTTAGGGTCTCACATATCGAGATTTCGCGACTGGCAAATACAAGGGAACTTGCCCTTGGGTTTCCCAGGTGTCAAAATGCCGAAACACCAAAACCTATTCATGCTAGACCATTTGAGGGTTTCACATATTGGGATTTCATGACCGGCGAATACAAGGGAACTTTCCCTTGGGTTTCCCGGGTGCCAAAACGCTGAAACACCAAAACCTGAGAGAACCACTCTCTCTTGTACAAGGTTTCCAGACTCAGATCACATGATCCTTCAACGAGTTCTTGGGTAATTATCCCTAGGCTTGGTGACCAGACTAAAAAGCCTTCCTAAATCATCGAGCTATGAACTTATGTGGCAGGGGTGAAGTAAACTCATGGGTTTACTAAAACAATAGTATTTTCAAGGAACTCACTCCAGCTTTGGAATGTGAGGGAACTTCCTCGAAGGAGTTGCCTTCGGGGAAATCAAACTAGGGCATAGTGTGAGTCAAGTAAATGGGACAAATCTATAAGGAACAGACTCGTAATCTGAACTTGTTCATTCTAGATATAAACTTATTATGGTCATATAAGTATAAGCATGCATCCATTATTTCTGATCAAAACACCAGGCAAACACTTGTATACAAAAACCATTTATGAGTGTACAAACATGAGGATGCATTCTAGGATATTCAATTCAAGATACAAGATATGAACACTTATCAGAAAACACCAGGTGTGATGCGACTGCTGAGAGGGGTGCTTGTTTCCACCCAACCGTAGGCTCAGTGACTCCAAACGGATTTACAACTAGCCACCCCCGAGCTAGACCACGATGCATGAGGTTCAATTTTCTACTTCTGGTTCAACAAAAGTCAAGGAGGAAGGTTACTCTCCTTCTCCTCTGTTCAGAACTCCCTGTGTTTTCGGAGTTTCTCCAGTTCTTCCCCGCGATCCCTATCACGTGCATTCTCCTCTCTTCTCTCTCTCTCTCCCTTACCACACTTCCTCTCTTGTCTTTTCTCTGCAAGATTGTGTGTGGCATGAATTTCCCCATCCATGGTCAGGTCTAGGAGATGTTACGGATGGGAGGTTCACCCCCATCCCCTCATTAACTCTTGAGGAGCCTCCCCACCTACCAATCTGATGGGAAATCCATTCTAAGGTCAGAGAGTTTCTTTGGTCTTTGAGCAAGTAAAACCAGTACGGTACTGGCTCGGTGGAAGTTAATGCAACCATTCTAGGTCCCTTCCACCACCTCTCATTAGCCATCGTGGTCTCTTTTATCACATCCCCCTCCCAGCATCCATGCAACACATATTCATAACATAATTTACATTCATCGACCTTTCATAAAAAGGCCCGTCAAATCAAACATTCACGTCTTTGAGTTTTCCATAGTTCTTGGCCAATATAGTTATTTTTATAGACTGGGGGAAAACAGGGTGTTACAATTCCCTCCCCCTTAAAGGAACAACATCCTCAATGTTCTACCTATCAATATGATGTGTATGTACAGAAGTAAACAAAATCAGATATGCCTATTTCATGGCATCTTCCATTTCCCAGGTAGCCTCATCTGGGCCAAAATGTTTCCACTGCACCTTGACCTGTGCGATGGTTCAGTTCCTAAGTGCGGTTTCCTTTCTGTCCAATATGCATTGAGGTTCTAGTAGGAATTATCCCTCTGGTTCCACCTGGATCACAGACCAATCAATTATATGATTAGAATCATGTACATATTTCTTCAATAATGAAACATGGAAAACATTATGTTCTTTTACTGTGGGAGGAAGTGTTAGCCTATAGGATACAGGTCCCACTCTATCTAGAACTTCAAAGGGTCTACAATATCGAGGTGCCAACTTGGCACAAGATCCCATCCTCAGGGAACTCTTCCTGGGCCTAACTCTAAGATATATGTGGTCTCCCCTCTTGAATTCTCTTGGAGTTCTCTTTTGGTCGACGTAACTTTTCTGTCTGTTCTGAGCGACCTTCAGATTCTTTTTTATTTGAATCACTTGTTGTTCCATTTCTTTCAGCATGTCAAGTCCAATAGTAATTCTGTTTACGGGATTACTCCAAATGACTTGAGTGTTGCATGGTCTACCATAGAGGACTTCGAAAGGACTCATCTTCAGGGATTCTTGGTAGCCGTTGTTGTAGGGGAATTCCACCAGTGGCAGGTAATGTTCCCACTTCTTGGGTTGATGCATTACATGCATTCTTAGCATGTCTTCCAATATTTGGTTCACTCTTTCTACCTGTCCATCGGTTTGAGGATGATAGGTTGTGTTAAACAGTAATTTGGTCTCCATACCAACCATCAAGGATTTTCAAAAGTTGGAAGTAAACTTCATGTCTCTGTCAGACACGATCTCTTTAGGCATACCATGTAGTCTGAATATCTCTTTCATGAATATGCTGGCGATATCTATTTCCTTGCAAGTCAATTTAATGGGGATAAAATGGGCGGACTTGCTTAATTTATCCACCACTACCATGATGGCGTCATTTTGTTTGGTCGATGTTGGTAATCCGGTGATGAAGTCCATGGAAATGTTTTCCCACTTCCATTCCAGGATTGGTAGAGGTTGTAAAAATTTTGTTGGGTGCCAGTGTTCTTCTTTAACCTGTTGGAATTCTAGGCACTTAGCTAAATAGTTAGCTATGTATTTCTTTAACCTAGGCCAATAGAATTATTTCCTAGTGGCCATGATCATCTTTTGATATCTCGGGTGACCAATATATGGTATTTTATGTAGTTCATCCATTATTAACCTCTTCAAGTCGTCACAATCTGGAATATACAATCTGTTTATGTTAGTTAGCAGACCTCCATCTATCATCGGGTAGCCTTCATACTTTATTCCTGTGGGTTCTTGCTTCAGGTACGAGGTCACGGTCTGGAAGAATGCATCAGTTTCTTATGCATTCCTGACTCTTTCTTTGACATTCGTCTCGCACATGCTCACCGCTGCCAGGTGAATTATTTTCATACTTTTTCTAAGGGCATCAACCACCTTATTTTCCTTTCCTTTAACATGTTTGATTTCAAAATCAAACTCACTAAGGAGGGCCATCCACCTAGCTTGTCTGGCATTGAGATTTGGTTGGTCAAACATATATCACAATCCACAGTGGTCTATCATAAGTAAACATTTCCTTCCTAGGAGTTAATGTCTCCACATTTTTAAGGCGTGCACTATGGAGGCCAGCTCTAGATCATGGGTCACATAGTTGACTTCGTGCTCATTCAATTTTCAGGATTCATAGAAGACTACACTTCCTCCTTGAATAAGGACTCCTCCGAGCCCTTCCTTACAGGCATCTGTGCACATGAGGAAGTTATTTTCGAGATCAGTGATCTTCAACACAGGTGCATGGATTAGAAGGTGTTTCAGGGATTGAAATCTTTATTCACATTCTTGTGTCCACGTGAATTTAGCTCCCTTCTTCTGGAGGGAAGTGATTGGACAACCAATCTTGGAGAATCCTTTTATAAATCTCCTATAGTACCCTGCTAAGCTCATAAATGATCTGATATACAAAACTTCCTTTGGGGTAGGCCATTCCATGATAGACCTGATCTTGTCAGGATCTACTGCTACTCCCTCTTCAGATATGACATGGCCCAAGTAATGTATTTGCTTCTGGAAAAAGTCACACTTGCTAAATTTGGCATAGAGTTGATGTTCTCTTAGCACTTGAAGCACAAGTCTAAGATTTTCCTCATGTTCCTCTCTATTCTTGGAGTAAATTAATATATCATCAATAAAAACCAGTACAAATTTGTCTAGGAATTTGCTGAGCACATTTTTCATCAAGCACATAAAAGTGGCAGGGGAATTGGTCAATCCAAATGGTACTACCACAAACTCATAGTGACCATATCTCATCCTAAAGGCAGTTTTGTGGATGTCTTCACCCTTGATTCAGACTTGATGGTATCCAGATCTCAATTCAATCTTTGAGAAGATGGAAGCACCTCCCAATTGATCGAACAAGTCATCGATCCTGGGTAAGGGGTACTTGTTCTTTATGGTTACCTTATTGAGTTGTCTATAATCTATGCACAGTCAGAGGGTACCATATTTCTTTTTCACAAACATCACTTGTGCTCCCCATGGAGACATGCTGGGATGGATATAGCCTCTGTCCATCATTTATTTTAGTTGTAATTTAATCTCAACTAGCTCAGGTGTGCTCATCCTGTAGGGTGTCCTAGACACTAGCACTACTCCCAGTGCAATTTATATCGAGAAGTCAATGTCCCTTCTCGGTGGTAAACCCGATACCTCTTCCAAAAATACATCTCTATATTCTCTTAGTGTGGGGTGGTCTTCGAGGCTTGGTTTGTCATCTTCAACTGATTCCAACACCTGTATCGCATATAGTGGACATCCCTTTCTGCAATACTTTCTCATTTGAAGGGCTGATATTTGTCTCACCGAGACAGATTTTTGGATCCCTTGAAGGGTTATCCTTCTTCCTTCTTCACTTACACATTCTAAGGTTTTATGGTAACAATCAAGTCTGGCTTTATATGTGGCTAGCCAGTCCATAGCAATCAACAGGTCATACGATCCTAGGGGTAATACGTTAAGGGTTACTTGGGTGGGGAATTCACCCATAGTGAATTGGCAAGCTGGTATGACCTCTGCTACCCTTATTTTGATGCCAGTGGCTAACTGTACCAACTTTTGGAGCCGCCTTTGTTTTTTAGCCTGTTTTGAATTTTATTTCTTAATGCTCAAAATCGAAAGTTGGTTTCCATATTTTCCTTTATTTTTTCCAAAATCTCGGAACTCTCATCACGCGAGCGGTGACGGTTATCATACTCTCAAGGTGAGTTATAATTTTCGTTCAAATGATTTTTTCCCCTTTCTTACCTCGAGATTTCGTATGTCGGGTGTTATAGATCACATATTTCACAAGTACCGAAGAGTGAAACGATGAAATAACCTTAAAGTTTTACCAAGATCAGTAGCGAGAGTAAAGATTTTCTAAACTATGGTTAAGCATCGTCGCGATTTCGTGTCTCGACGTTTACTAACTCCAAAAGTCTTACAGTTGTAATCCCGATAGCCGAAACCACAAGACTCTTGTTTTAAGTAACCTAGGTTAGTGTTAAAGGTAAAAAGTTCAGTCGTGGTTAAACTCAGTCGGAAATTCGCAACTCGACATGTTTTCCCTCAAAAGCTACTCTGTCAAAGTCCCGAGTCGCAAAGTCGCAATAAATATAGAAACTTAATTAATTAAACACTTAATCTGGTTTTATCCCCCAATTTAATTAAATCATATCATCGCAATCTCGCGATTTTGCAACTTGGCATACGAACCTCCCGGAAGCTATACCTTCGAAGCTCCGAGTCGTGAAGTCACGATATAAATAACCATGATATTTGTTTTTTCAAAACATGATTAATTAAACACTTAATCCTGGTTACATTTTTATTTAACCAAAGCTAATTATCGCCATCTCGGGTTTTAGAGGCTGGAATGGTTAGAGTGAAAACTCCAGATGTAGCGAGTACCGAAAGATTAATTAACATTGATAAAACCTAATTAATTGAGCTAAGCTAGTATTTCCCGTGATTTGATGCATGCACAGTCTACGAGACAATCTTAATTTTTCCTTACGCCAACTTGCATTTCGAACTGTCAAAATTTATGGCATTAATTAGAAACAAGGTGAATCAACAAATAAAGATTGGGTTTTTATTGCTAAATTATATTTAAGAATGATTTGACCGTTCTGTTCCTGAAAAGTACCGAGTTTTAAATGGTCGAATGTATAGATCTATTATTTGTTATCGCAAATTCATTTCTACATTACACAGAGAAAAATTTCTCAGCGAACTAATTTCTGTATGTATACATATTTTTATCGCAGAAGAGCTAAAGAAAGATCCCCTGCCATGGCCTCGTGAAAATCATCTAAAGCCAACGTTGAGGTTTCAGGACAAGGTTCAGACAACGTCTCTAATAATTCACCTCAAAGTGTCGACTCTATCAAGACCTGGTCGTTTGTTTCTGAGGTTCTATAGTCTGAATTGGTAGATTATTCGGATGATTCCAGCGACAATGAAAAAGACGACCTAACCACCAAATATAAGATCATCGTTCCCAGATGGAATGCATAAAGTAGCAACTAGGCCACGACTACTCCCTTACTATGATATGGTCCGGTGGGAATTAGACCATGTGGATATACCAACCAGAACCATCATCAACGAACAGAAGGTCACTATTGGCACTTTCAGACCCAAACAACTTCAGGCTATGTACAAGTTGCCAACCGTGTCAAACCTTACATACAATGCCGAATTCTTGGAGAATTTCAAAGAGAAGGAATGTGTGCAATATGACAAGACTATGTCCAGTTTAATCAAAGATTGGGTCTCACATCCTATGAAGTTCAGGGCGGACAGTAACGGTATATATTCAATAGCTTCTCTGGAACAACAATTCAAATATGTAGCTATGATGACCTGCAGATTATACGGGAGAGAGGACACCACACATTTTTTCCTTCATTCGGTGCCCCTAATACATTCATTCGTTGAAGGTTGTTCCTTCAACTGGGCTAAGATATTGTCTGATAGCTTGACCAGTCGAGTTACAGAGTATCGAGCGCAGAGGGAGAGCGGAAAGATTGCTTCATTCTTTATGTCTGCTTACATTATGGACGCCATGTGTTTTATAATGCCCTTTCCCTTAATGAGATAGATTTGGACTCCATCAGAGGCCGAGCCCATCCACGTCTATCATTCAAAATTGTGGGAAAACAAAGTGGCAAATTTTTTGTATGAAATCTTTAACTAGGTAGTGGTACCGCTGCATGTCACTATTTTCAGCCACCCGCCACCCAGGATCTCGGATAGTATAGAGATGAATCTGAGCAATATAGCCGACTGGTATGTAGAAGCAGAATTCTCATATCTTAGAGTTTTCGGGGATTCTATTCCCTTGCATGCATTACCATTATTCATACCCGATAAGCTGCCTTGTCATGAGGTTGCTAGGAAAACCGCAATCGGCAACATAAGCAAGGAGCTTAAGGGATATTCAAAGAATTTATGGCCACCTTTTCCTATTCATTTAAATTCATATTCTTTGTTAGATTTCGGGCATGCTAAAGCTGAGGCGACAGCCCTGGAAGACCTAAAATTGGTTCATATTGAATTCAAGAAGCACTATCTACAAAGGGTCCTAATTAATCACTTGGCCAGTTGCGGACTCAAAAGGTTTGAACACAAAAATTCACCCTCGGATGACATTTTCCGAGGTGCAAGATCTTATGCTGAGGTTTTGGCTTGGATACAAGCCCTAGCACCCGAAGAGAGGGTCGATGTTCTAAAATTCCAAGAACATCGACACAGTTGTCTTCCTGCAGTATTGCAGGGTGAGAATCCAAGTACAACAGAGGTGAAACAAAAAGAAGCTGAAGGCTCCAAAGATGCGACATCTAGCCAAGAAAAACACCAGGATGGGGAAGAGCAAACTAGGAGTCCGAAACCAGAGATAAAGACTCGTGAGCCGCCGAAAAAGTAGACTCAAATTACTACTCCAGGACAACCAGCTAAGCAAATCGGAGATCCCATCACCTCCATTACTCCCTTGCAGTCAACTCAGGGAAACATAGATGCAGGGTGGATTTTAAATGAAGAATTGAGACCTATAAGGATGGAAGAGCTCCCTCCAAATGAGTTCATTTTTTATAAGAAGAGAAAGGTTGTAGTAAAAAGAGAATTCTATCAGGAAGAGGGATCAATAGGCAAGAAGTTCAAGGTGTTGACCGATGGGAAAGACAAGAAGAAAGAAGAGTTTGCGACAGAAATAGCCGGGACATTAGTGGCGTATGCTACAACAAACCAATTTTCAGTCGGGGTTTTGAAGAATCAATTGAAGCAAAAAAATCATCTCATCAAAACCTTAGAAGCTAAACTAGCCACAGTTGAGGAGGCTGCCAAGGACCAAGCAAGCGCAGGAATAGAATAGGCAAGGTTGGACGATAAAAAGGAGATAGAGCTACTCAAAACTAAGCTCGAACAAGAATAACTGGTAGCTCAGACCGGTCAGATACAAGTGGGCCAACAAAAAGACTTGATTGAGCAGCTACAGGCTAGAGTGGAAATCACCGAAAGTAAATTTATAAATATTGGGATGTTCCAGTCCCAGGCGATGGAGATTCGGAGCAGAGTTTCTGCAGCCCAGCGAAGTTTAGTCGCCAAGGTAGAGATAATTTGGGACAACTGCTTACTCGTTGATCAAGTATTGGAAAATTTATCTGTCAGAGAAAGAGAAGCTGGAGCAGCTTGGGTCGTATTTCAAGAGGCTGTAGTAGCTACAAATAACAGGGAATCGAGAAATAATCCCAGGTTTTCCATTTCGGAGCAGACCAGAGGAAATATTTTATTGAAAGAATGGGAGCACATTATATCAGAAGGTAAACTACAAGCCAAGAAGGTAATGAAATCCTTTGAAGAGGATTTTGGTTCTATAGATGGTAATCTGTTAAGTATTGATAGCAAAGGCAATGTTGAGACATTGAGTCAAATGAATATAGAGAAAATCTCGCTTGATATAAACGAAAAAGAAGAAAGAGTTTCGGTCTAAATCTCACAAGTAACTATGGAAGACATAGTTCAAATAGATAAATGTATGATTAAACCAAGAGTGAAATTGTGCGCTATTGACATCCTAGACCAACAGATGGAAGAAGGGTTGTCGTAATTAGCCCGATATTTTTACTCTTTTGAGGCCAATTGTCAAGCGGAACTGTCAAGGTTGATATCTCGGCTGGTGGAAAGATGTGTCACTTGTACCAAGCATGTGAGAGGGAAAGCTTCTGGTACCAAATAAAGACAGAGATAAAGAAATGAAATGATTGATCTCCTTCTTGTTGTAATTGAAAATCCTAGAACGATTGAGATTCCATCATATGTAAATCTGTATAAATATACAATAGAAGGAAGGAACAAGTGTTGGACCTTTTTGGGTCGATTGTAATAGAGGTTTTCTATCTTGAGAGTTAATATAAAGCGAATCTGAAGATTCTCAATTCTGTCACGATTGTGTTATGAGTTTGTTTCCTTGTATCTCATATTTCATTTCATTTCATATATGTATCTGATGAATGCTTCATTATAATTTAGTACAACCTCTACTATAGTGAATGAATTCTAGTTTTCTATATTGTTTACTATTTTTCCTTTGTACCAGCTATCATCAGGTATAAGACCAGTCAACACTTTAGATTTCTATATATATATTTTATGCTTCATTGGGTTATTTCCTCATCTTTTTCTTCTTCTGTTTATAAGTGAGATTCTCCCTTGATAKGAGCCTTACATGATAGACAACTTAATGTTTTCTCCCACCTCATACATCTCTATTTAAAATATAACTCAGTTACAGGAAAGGGCCTTTGGTTTGCACCCTAATTTCACTAYTGGAACTGTAAACTCTCCTTTATACGACCGAAATTGAGATGGCACCTAAAATTCCTCTGATATTTTCTTATCATTTTGTTCCTCTATGACTGTCCCTGTAACAAGACAACCTAATATCGAACCCAGACTATCAGATCAAACACATATTGCCTTAAATATTTTTKATACTATTCTTAAAACATCCACTACCTAGGTTGAACTCGAACATTCATGGGCAACGATTGAACGAGATATAAACATCTAGGAACAGTTGGAAGCTAGACAACGTCAACCCAGAAATCATCCCTAGCTTCCCTTGCTGAAGGTTGATATTTCTTCCTTCTTTACCCCTTACTCACTTTCGGATGCCTAGACATGGTACTTCCAAGCCTTAAGTACAGACTCTGGAACAACATCTTTTTTGCGCCGTTGCCGAGGACCGAAGTTACGAAATCTTTTTCCCTGGGAAAACGACATTTTTTTTCGTTGAAAGTGCCACCCTTTGATAGTGAACAAAGAGTGCACACCTTTTAAAGGCTTTCCAATATTTCACTTGGAGAATCCACGATAAATAAGCTAGCATCCAGAAAAAGGAATACCAGGAAAAACCCGGATGGTAAACAGACCACACTCGTTACCGATCTTGAGAAGATTTTAAAGGTGAGAGGCTCTCTTAAGCCGACCCCTGCAATCTATCAGCCTAAATACCTGCAACTAAAAACCAAGATTTCTTCCGAACCTTTGACTTCATGCATCCTTCTCTTCAACATTAAGGATCTAACATCAAACTGCTCCGAAGTTAGAAGCGAAACCCGTCCGATAACCCTTGTAGAACATAAAGGAAAAAGTCCTGTAGAAAATGTATCTACTATCGATATATCGTCGACTCTTCAGTTGAATTTTGTGACCTCACACGGTCTCGAAGAATATTTCACACATCCAGCTTCCACACCCGTTGGTTCCCCCGACTACATCTCTTGCAAGTCCGAAGAGCCAATCCCTCGCATCCCTTACCAGTAATCCTCAGATTTTTCACCCCGCGAAGAAAGTAAAGATTCACTTTTAATCTTCCAAAACCCCCTTTACAACTTTCCATTAATAACGATGGAAATCATCATCGGAGGAGGTGGAGGGGTTGTTGGAGGAGGAGGTGGAGGTGCTCCTGGGGGAGGAGCTAGAGGCCAAGGGATTTCCCCCCCTCCCAGAGTGTTTTCGAAAGTGGCAGCAAGATACACTCCCTTGGTACTGCATGTTCCTCTACACGACCTTCCCAAAAATTATATAAAAAATTTGCCAAAATTCAGTAGGGAAGGAGATCTGACCACAACCAAACACATTAATTTCTTTGATCAATTCGCAGACATCCTAGGTCTCGAATATGAAGATGTGTATTCGAGGCTTTGTGTCCAAACCTTCGAAGGTCAGGTCTGAACTTGGTTTCGGAGTCTACCTGCAAGATCTATCTTGTCCTATGATGCCTTGGAAGATGCTTTCCTTAGACAATGGGTCGAAAGAAAGGACCACCTATATTATTTAATCGAGTTTGGGTCTTTAAGAAAAAATAATTCAGAAACAGTTATGGAGTTTATTCAAAGATTCAACAAGTTGTATAAAAAATCCCAGCCGAGGTTAAACCGTCCCAACCCGCAGCCAAAGTAACTTTTGCGGGGGCTTTTGAACCAGATTTTTCACTTCTTTTATGAGAAAGAAGGGGAGCTACTCTAAACCAAATGCAATATGACGCTGTAGAAATTGATTCAAATATGATGGCTTCTGGTAAGTTAAAAGCTAAAGTAGTAACGAGAAACCGAGAAACTAGACACTTTAGAGAACAAGCAGGGTCGTCAGGGTCTAATAGATTCACAGATGACAAAGTAGACGATATGGCCAGGGTAATTAAGGAACTATCTAATAAGATATCCAGAATGGAGCTAGAACAAGCTAAAGCTGATTCTTTCACCAAAAAGGATTTCAAGAGGAATCCCAATCCCCCAAACCAACAAAGATAGTTAAAAAATGAAGATCAGAAAATACAAACTCCCCTAAAGAACGAAAATTTTATAGGAGTGAATGATCTCCAAGATTTTAGAGATTCAGATGAGGATGTCACGAACTTGGGTGATGACTGCACACAACCTTATCTGACTAGAGAGGATTACGAAAAATCTTTAAACACTCAACAATCATCTGTTAAGGGTGAAGAAAGAGATCATACTGACCTGTGTAGCTATCAAGAAGAAACCGATATGATAATGGTTGAGGTCCAACCTAAGTACAACTTGAGATCTAAGAGTAAGCCCATTTCAACTACTCAACCTAAGAAAATTCTCCCAAGAGGTCAAACTTATGAGCCTACTCCGGAAGAAACCATGTTACCTAATAGCAAAGCTAAAGTAGTAAACATACAAGAACCCTAGGTGGGAAAAGTTGAGACCCAAACACAAGGAACTGAAACAGCTAATGCAATTACACCTTCAACCAAGATCATGAGTAATAAAGTGGCCCAGAAAAATAAGTTGGAAAAGAAGGATCTGAAAGTCCCAACTAGAGAAATAGACAAGGTGAGTGGAGCTTCTAGTTTCGAAAACGAGATAAATAAAATTAAAATACCAATTCCTCTGGTAGAGTTAGCGAAAAACCTAGTTTATCGAAAGCAGATTATCAAAGTGATAGGTGTTTCAGAGCCAGAAAGCCAATCTGACATTTTGAACCTGGAAGATGATAAACCCAACATCACTTTTGGTCCACATTTTGAAGGGGCAAAAGACTTTGTTGCTCCCTTTTATGTCACCTTAAATGTATATGATCCACTGTTACATAATTGCATGCTAGACTCTGGAGCCTCCCATAACGTGATGGCTAAAATTATTATGGACAAATTGGGTCTCCAGATCACCAGACCTTACGGATATCTTTACTCTTTTGATTCGAGAAGAGTTAAATGTATGGGAATGATAAAGGATTTAGTAGTCATCCTGGCATAAGTCCCAGTGAAGAGCATCTTGATGGATGTGGTCATTGTTGATATTCCCCCCAAGTACGACTTACTATTGTCTAGGTCATGGGTAGCCAAGATGGGGGGTTCTCTTCAACTGGATATGACCTTCGCCACAATTCCTGTGTTTGGTGGGTAATTTACTCGGTTGTACATGGAGACGGGGTTAGCATATACAGTTAGCGACCCTCAAAATCCGAACAGTTTCCCTATTTACATTGCATATCAAGATTTAGAAAATTGTATCTTATCTTTTGACGATGGTTTAGATGGTTGTACAGAGGAAAACTATATAGAGCATGAAGATCCAGGTTACATGATCGAGGATATGTGTAGCACCAGTATCTGGAAAGTGTTTTTGACGGTGCCTCGTCTTGCGAAGAGGCTGGTGCAGGAGTGCTTTTTGTGGCGCCTGAAGAAAAGTTCGTTGTTCCTTTTTATTACAGACTGCAATGGGATATAGATTATACTAACAACATATGTGAATACGAAGCCTTGGTCTTAGGATTAGAGGTTGCTAGGAAGCTAAAAATAAATAACCTAGAGTCATACAGAGATGCAGAGTTAATAGTCAAACAAATAAATCGATAGTACCAAGCCAAGCATCCCAGATTAAGATCATACAATAATTGTGTCTGGGATCTGATGGAAAACTTTTTCTCATCTGTAAATGTCCACTTCATCCCACACACAAAAAACTTACATGCTGATGCATTAGCTAAAGCGGCTTCAACTTTCACTCCTCCTACAACCTTTAAATTGAAGTATCACATAGAGATAAGACACAGACCATCTATACCAGATAATATCCAGCACTGGCAGGTTTTTGAGGATGATGAACAAATTAAGAGGTTTCTTGAAGCAGTAGGTGAATTTTCTGAAACTCATGCAGATCAAGAAAATTAGAATGACCAGATATGGATCATGCAAGAAGGGGAGGACCCTCAATATTACCAAGACAAAATCGAAAATCATCGCATGTTGGTCCTAAAAAATAACTAGATTCTGAAAGGATTGATCCCTCTAGAAAGACTGTTTGATCAAAATGACATACCTATAAAATCCACCTTACAACCCCAACCAAAAGAGGTTGAGGACTGTGACATAGGAACCAAAGAAGAATCCAGGATGGTTAAAATATCTAAACTCCTCACCCCTAAAATAAAGGACAAATATAAGGACCTACTCAGACAATTTAAAGACGTTTTTGCCTAGTCTTACGACGAGTTAAGAACTTACGACACTACTATGATCGATCACAAGATACCTTTAAAGCCTGGGGTCAAACCTTTTAGAGAAAATCTTAGGCAAATCAACCCCATTTTATTAACTGTGGTCGAGAGAGAAGTGAAGAAACTTTTAGAGGTAAAAATTATAGTACCTCTGAGATATTCCGACTGGGTGGCAAATCTGGTCCTGGTCAAAAAAAAGAGTGGGGAAATTATACTGTGCATAGATTTCAGAAATTTAAATAAGTCCTCTCTTAAAGACAACTATCTGCTGCCTGAAATGGATCATGTGCTAGAAAGGGTAGTTGGGGCGAATAGAATGTCTATCATTGACGGTTTCTCTGGATATAATCAAATCGCCATGAATGACCAAGATAAAGGAAAAATAACTTTTACTACCCCTTGGGGTACGTTCATGTATGATAAAATGCCTTTTGGTTTGATGAATGCAAGAGCCACGTTCCAATGCACTATGGAAATCACTTTCATCGGAGAGAGGGATAAGTTCATGGTCATCTATATCGATGATTTAACCGTTTTCTCCAAATCCGACGAAGAGCATCTGGTACATCTTAAACAAACATTCAAAAAATGCCACAGGTTTGGTCTGTCCTTAAACCCCAAGAAATCAAACTTCACCATGCAAGAGGGTAAATTATTAGGTCTTGTTGTATCTAAGGATGGGATTAAGATTGATCCTAAGAGGGTTGAAGCGATAGACACTATAAACATTCCTAGAAATGTAAAAGAAATTCAATCTTTCTTAGGAAAAATAATTATTTTACGAAGATTTATCCCAAATTTCGCTGAAATTGTAAAATTGATCACAAATATGTTGAAAAAGAACAGAGAAGTAAAGTGGAAAATAGAGGCCAAAGTGTTGTTCGCACACATTAAGAAATTCATAGCCGAGGAACCTGTATTGGCAAGTCCCGATTATCTGAAAGACTTTCTTAT
Source organism: Picea sitchensis (assembly GCA_010110895.2). Classification (NCBI taxonomy): domain Eukaryota; kingdom Viridiplantae; phylum Streptophyta; class Pinopsida; order Pinales; family Pinaceae; genus Picea; species Picea sitchensis. The sequence continues at coordinate 167,591 of SNQJ01S0012263.1, read as the reverse complement.
TTTCTCATTTGCCTCCGAACACACGATTGTTGCGGTGCTCCTCCAAAAGAATGAAGAGGGTTTCGAATAGTCGATTGTCTTTTTCAGTAGGAGCCTCAGAGATGCAGAACTTAAATATGATATAATAGAAAAACAAGCGTATGCCATGGTAAAAGAACTAAAGGAATTTAGAACATATGTATTACACTCCAAGATCATTGCGTATGTACCAACCAATTCTGTGAAAGATATTTTGGTACAACCAGACAGTGATGGGAAAAGAGGACGATGGCTGACCAAGATTCAAGAATTTGACCTGGAAATCAAACCTACTAAATTGATAAAAGGAAAAGGCCTGGCCAAACTTTTGGCTGAATCAAATCTCAGAGCTCTGGATATAAACTGCCTACAGGGATATGAGGAAAACATGAACATAAATGAGCTTGATGAACCAACAAGTGAAATTAAGATTGAGGATAAGTTTGTATCATTAGAATGGTATAGAAACATAGTATCCTACCTGCTGACTCTAAAATTATCGAGTGAACTATCATCATCAAAAGCCATGACTTTAAAGCTTCATACGGTTAAGTATTGTATCACCGAAAATCAACTATATTGGAAAGACCTACTCGGTTTCTTGTTAGTCTTCTTAGTTGAATCAGAAACAGAAAGGGTTATAAGTGAATTTCACGAGGGAGTTTGTGGAGGACATCACGCTTGGAGGGCCACATCTTACAAAATTCTGAGGGCTGGGTATTACTGGCCAAAACTCTTTTCAGGAATTAATGCCAAGGTCCGAGCCTGTAACCCTTGTCATCTATCTGCAGGTAAACAGAAACTCCTGACGCTACCTTTAGTTCCGGTCAAAACTGAGGCCCCTTTTCAACAATCGGGGCTAGATTTTATAGGAGAGATTAATCCACATTCTAGCGCCCAACACAAGTGGATCTTAACTGCCACGAACTACTTTACTAAATGGGTGGAAGCTATTCCAACTAAAAGGGCAACTGACTCGGTGGTAATAGATTTCTTAGAAGACAATATCCTATCAAGATTTGGCTGTCCCCAAAAGACAGTCACGGATAATGCCTAGGCTTTCAAATCTATGGCTATGATCAACTTCTGCCAAAAGTATAATATCATTCTTGGCCATTCTACAACATACTACCCCCAAGGAAATGGATTGGTTGAGTCATCTAACAAGAGCCTAATCAATATAATTAAGAAAGTGTTGGATGAAAACAAAAAGTCTTGGCATGTACATTTAAAGTATGCTTTGTGGGCGAATTGCATATGCACTAAATATTCTATAGACATGTCTCCTTTTCAGATGGTATATGGGACAGATGCAGTCTTACCTATAAATTTAGCACTCCCCATGATGAAATTGTGGTAAGATCAGAAAGAAGAACCTAATCATGTCACCATGAGGATAAACCAGCTAATCGAGGTTCAACAACACAGGGTCGAAGTAGATGAAAGGATGTAGAAGTTTCAGGATGACATGAAGGCATTATTTGACCATAGGGCAAAGGACAGATATTTCCTCCCAGGTGATTTAGTACTAAGGTGGGATGTAAGGAGGGAAGAAACAACGAAACATGGTAAATTCGATCACCTCTGGTATGGGCCATTCAGAGTCTCAGCTCTTCAAGAAAAAAATTCTTTCCTACTGGAAAATTTAGACGGTGAAATCCTCAATGCCCCTGTCAACGGGCGTTATCTGAAGCATTAT
>SNQJ01S0012263.1:99896-117832 GCA_010110895.2 Picea sitchensis | reverse complement strand
AAATACGCACATAAAAAATACCAAAAAGCACAAAAAACCAATATTTATGTTGGAAACCCTTTACTGGGAAAGCCGACACTCGATATATATCTTTATTGACCTTATCAAAGTTGGTCAAACACTAGGCCGCTTGAGACATCTTACAGTGAAGTTCTTCAAGCTTTTAAATAGGATTAATCACATATGATCCCATGGGAAAATACCATGGGTCCGTAAACCACCAATGTTAAGCCCATTATTGACCATATCAAGCTTATCTTGTCTACTCTATGATTGAGTTAATATTAACCCAACATTCTCCCCTTTAAACTTGAATTGGGATACTCACCTACCCCCTCAAAATTTATTTACTGAGTTTCTGGGAATGCAACATCCCCCCCATCACCTACTAATGTCTATGTTTAGAATTTATCGGTGAACCATCAAACTAGGGGTATGCATGCCTAAACATGTCTTACAACCATATGCCCATTTACATGTAATAAAATACAACTCCATAAACATGATTACACAGTTCCATTTATGGTAGACCCAAATTTGGTTTCCCAAATGGTTCCCCCGAGGCCCGTGTCACTCTATTTGAGAAGCAATAAGCCATAAAGAAGGGTGGGCTTGCTATATCCACGAATTCAGTGTCGGGTTCATCCACCAAAAGACATAAATGCTCCCAACCTTTCCTTCTACATTATACATTTAGGTGCTTTAATCATGGGTTTGGAAAAACATGTTTTATGCCATTCCCATTCCTTTATACCCTCTCCCTCTCCCTACATCGAGTGCATAAATGCCATCTTCCCATCTTTTTANTACATTATACATTTAGGTGCTTTAATCATGGGTTTGGAAAAACATGTTTTATGCCATTCCCATTCCTTTATACCCTCTCCCTCTCCCTACATCGAGTGCATAAATGCCATCTTCCCATCTTTTTATTAACCTTTAACTAATTGCGAGTGATCGTTATTACATATGTAATAAAACTTTTAAGTCGAGTGCATAAATGCTCTATCCTTGATAATTGATCGATCCGGCTTGAAAAGAAAAGCAAAGAAAAAGGGCAGTGGAACGAATGACCTAACTGCAAGAAAAGAGATATCACTGTAAGGAAAGAGATATCACTGCATGATCGACTATCCAATCAATAAATCTAGGAAGGATTGCTTCATCTTACCTTATAGATCGTCCAGGCTTCGCCTTATGTTATTGATCGGTAAGGCCATATCCATGCATGACTGGCTGTATAAATAATCTATCCATTAGTAAAGCTTCGCCTTCCTCAATGAGTCCCTAAAGAAAAGAAATAATATAGACCGAGTGATCTCCTATGGCCTCTAATCGGAGAGCCTCTTTAGTTTAGGGGCTATCTTCACAGAACATAGCAAGCTGCATGTATCTATCCAATCAATCTATCCAGTAAAGGAAAGCACCCAACTCATGCCCTGCTGATCCAAAATGGATCAAGGAAGGCCTAAAAATCAAAGTTCTTGGAATCAAACAAAACCAACGCCATTGTGTTCTTCTCGTTGCATCGATTCCGACCATATAATTTTTTTCGCAAATGGATGTAGTATGTGAAAGTTATCGTGTTTTGACCAATTTCCCAAACATGCAAAAAAAAAGTCAACTAGTCAAAGTCGACAAGTCGTACTGCTGACGTTAGCAGTACGAAAGGTGATGCCAGCATGACGTCATTATGACATCATCATGCTGACGTGGCATAACCAGGAGGTGACATGTGTCACTCAAAATCGACATTTTTGGGTTGAGTTGGCACCTGTACGGATTTGACACGTGGCAGTTCGTACATGAGGTGGCCCAATAACAGGATGACACGTGGCAGTACGGACGACAACTAGGTTGTACGTATGCTGACGTGGTAGGGTGACTATGCAGTGCGGATGTGACATGGCACGACACGTGGTTGTATGACATGTGATGTGGCAGGTGACTAGGTTGTACGAAAATTAATGTGGTAGGTGACTGGGTTGTACGGTGGTGACATGGCATGATGACTAGACGTTGACTGTACGCTAACTGTGTTGGTGACTGTGTGGTATGGTCCAATCATAGGGTGACACATGGCCCAATCAGAGGGTGCCATGTGGCACCTCGTATCTTGTCAATGACGACTAGTTCAAAAAATGTTGTGGCTCCGGGGGATTTGAACTCCCGACCTCCGTGGGCGCAACGACCTAACAACCAAGGGTTAACCAACGACGCTAAGGGTGGTGCTTGTTAACCAAATGTTAGAAATTTTATTTGAATTAGCAGTGGCGGATGGTTAGGGATAATCCCCGGTCGACGGGGGCCAACCCTGACCGACCAGGGGCTAAAGACCATGAGCTAGTGACGATTCTGTGGGCAGGTGGGAGCTATAGGGCTTGGCCACATGGGCCATAGCCATATGACCAGGACCCAAAATCGGAGTATCTAGAGTGCGCCAGCTCAACCCTCGGCCACGTAGGGCGCATGTGACCAGGGGCCCGAAGAAAGGGGGTTGCACGCCCAAAGTTTTGTCTATGTGGGTTTTTTCCTAAAGTTTTTGGATTTTTTTATGATTTAAAAACCTATTTTTAATAGATTTTGCCCAGTATTGGGAGATTTGGAGCCCGATTTGAGGCCAGATATTGGGAGGAAGTTGGGAGGTTGATGCCCACTTCAAATCCATATAAACCAAGGGTTCTTGGGAGCTTTAGAGAGGTTCAGAACAGGAGAAATGATGTATAATTGTGAAGCCAAAGCCATTTTTATGTAGGGAAGCCATTGAGAAGGGGAACTTTGCGGGCCAATTCCGGGATCTATGCTAAATTGTTTTTAGTGCCTTCAGTTGTGTTGGGTTCTTGATGTCGAGCATAACACAACCATACCATTTTGTAATCCATTTGACACTTTTCTAATGTACTTTTGAAGCATTGAAGAGAAATAAGAAAGCCTCACCCACTGAGACAAAGGCCCGAAGACGTAGGCAATCTTGTCGAACTTCGTTAACAACTTTGTTATTATGGTTTGTTGATTATTTGTGCTTACTTTCAAATTTGCATTTCTTACTATGGCTGCTATGATATCTTATTAGTTTATGCTTCTTTCATCAATTCCTAATTGGTTAATGAACTCATTTTTTAAAACTCAACCATAGTCTTAAAAGATCATTTTGGATCAAGTGGTATCAGAGTAGGTTGATGGTTGGTTTTTGAGTTTGCATGATTATTAGGGAAAATCTGAGTTGTGGTGAATGAAATATTGTATAAGACAATCTAGAGATTGGATTGAGAAAGAAGATTTCTCAAAGTGAGGAGATAACATCGAAAGAAGGCATGTCTTAGAATGAGATCGAGTTGCAAAAGACTTTATTCACCATGTCTGAGATGGTGAAGGTATTATATGAAGATTACTTGGAACGAAAGAGGCCTTTCCAAGGGGAATATTCTAAACAAGACACAAGTGAAGAAGGAGAAGATCCTCCTAAACCTCCTTCTTCTCCATCAACTTCTTCTTCTTCAAGTACAAGTTCCAAATCCACCGCAAGAAAACATTCCCATAAACATAAACATGATATGCCTTTACTTAAGCTTGATGTGAAATTTGAATTACCCATGTATGACAATGAAGTCAATACAGAGAGGCTTGATAACAAGGTCAAACAGATGGAATTTTATTGCAGTGTGCAACAAATCAAGAATGAGACAACTCAAATCAAATTGACATCGCTTTGTCTTGCAGGCACAACACTCATATGGTGGTAAAGCAAGTTACAAAATGGCATACAACAAGTGGGCAATGTATTTTCATCATGGCAAGATTTTGTTTTTTCACTTAGAAAGAAATTTTATCTTTGGGTTATAAAGAGAGGGCTTTAATTGAATGACAAGGTCTTAAACTAAGAAAGAGACAAACAGTGCAAGAATACACATATGAATTTCGTAATATGACATTAATGTTAAACATTCCATTACATACCTAAGAAGCTCTTATGAAGTATATAGGAGGTTTACCTGCACATATTTGTAACACTGTATTTATGTTTGGACTTACTAATCTTGATGATGTTTCTGTTCAAACAACATACATTGAGGCAGGGAAAACAAGAGTTGGTTTATCAGGGGAATTGTCTTCGAGGAAAGAGGACAAAAGGAAGGGGAATGACAAGAAAGCAAATTCAATGACAAGAAGGGAAGAGAAGCTCTCTTGCAAGCATTGCAAGAAATAAGAGCATGATGATGACCATTGCTGGCAATTGCATCCCGAGAAGAGACCAAAATGGTTCAAAGAAAGGAAAGGGACACAAACAGTTGCAACAACAACACGACCAACAGACTTGGGATATGATTAAGGTGATGAGACTAAGATCAAAACATCTGGTTTGATAGGTAAAATTGGTGATGGATATGATTATAAATGCAAGTTGTTTCACATAAGGGTGATAATGAAACACGCTAAGATCGATACATTGATAGATAGTGGATCTCAATCTAACTTGATTTCAGAGGAAGTGGTTAAACAACTGGGATTAAATACTAAGATGCATCATAAACCTTACTCACTTAAATTGATAAGAAACAATCATAAATTGCACATAACAAAGCAATGGACTTTAAAGTTTTCAATTTCATCATAGTTTGTGGATGAGGTAATGTGTGATGTGGTGCCACTCAATGAATGTGGAATGGTTTTAGGTAGTCCTTATTTGTATGATCGCAAAGCAATCTTCTACAGGGAACACAATCAATATCACTTAATCAAAGAAGGAAATGAATATGTTGTACATGCTCATCACTTAAAAGAAAATCAATCTCTTCAAACAATGGAACAATTAAGGAAGGTAGCTTTTGCAAGAAACACACCTATAATTGTGCCAAATCAAACAATTGATCTTAAGCATGAACATGAGATGGTTGTGGAATGGAAGTTCAATCATACTTTGCTTCAAGATGAGATAATGTCGTGCAAGTACTACAAACATATTAGCTCATTTGCAGTCATATTTATGATGTTATCGTTGCTAATGTTTTCAACATGGATGGTACTGGCTTCAGTAAGATATGAAAGAGTACAAGTGGCTAACAATATGTTGTCTGTTGTCATGGTTGTTTTACAATTGATCTTGATGAGACAGGTGCATAGGACAGAGTTTAAAGACAAAGAACAATTGGGGTGGCCTATCTCACATTTGATGACTGGTTAATACCCCTTTGGTGGACCAAAAGGTCTTAGTGTGGAGGCATGATCCAAAATGGATCCAAGAAGGCCTAAAAATCAAAGTTCTCGGAATCAGACGAAACCAATGCCATTGCGTCCGTCTCGTCGCGTTGATTCCAGCCATATAATTTTTTTTGCAAATGGACGTCGTATGCGAAAGTTATCACGTTCTGACTGATTTTCCAAACAGGGAAAAACAAGTCAACTAGTCAAAGTCAATAGGCCGTACTACTGACGTCAGCAGTACGATAGGTGATGTCAGCATGATGTCATGATGATGCCATCATGCTAACGTGGCATCACTAGGAGGTGACATGTGTCACTCAAAATCGACATTTTCAGGTTGAGTTGGCACCTGTACAGATTTGACATGTGGCATTGTATGGATGACACGTGGCAGTCTGTACATGACGTGGCCCAATGGCAAGCTTACACGTGGTAGTACAGATGACATCTAGGATGTACGGATGCTGACGTGACAGGGTGACTGTGCAGTACGGATGTGATGTGGCACAACACGTGGTTGTACAACAGGTGACGTGGCAGGTGACTGCACTGTACGAACGCTGACGTGGCAGGTGACTGGGCTGTACGGAAGTTGATGTGGAAAGTGTCTGGGTTGTACGGTGGTGATGTAACATTCTTATTGGACGTTGACTGTGTTGGTGATTGTGTGGTTCGGTCCAATCATAAGGTGACACGTGGCCCAATCAGAGGGCGCCACGTGGCACCCCGAATTTTGTCAATGACGGCTAGTTCAAAAATTTGTGTGGCTCTGGGGGATTCGAACTCCTGACCTCTATGGGTGCAACAACCTAACAAACAAGGGTTAACCAACTGCGCTAAGGGTGGTGCTTGTTAACCAAATGGTGGAAATTTTATTTGAATTAACAGTGGCAGATGGTTATGGATAAGCCCTAGTCGGCGGGGGCCAACCCTGACCGACCAGGGGCTAAAGACAAGGAGCTAGTGACGATTCTGTGGGCGCGTGGGAGCTGTAGGGCTTGGCCACATGGGCCATATTCATATGACCAGGACCCAAAATCGAAGGAGCCAGAGCGCGCCATCCCAACCCTCAGCCACATGGCAGGGCGCATGCTACTAGGGGCCCGAAGAAAGGGGGCTGCGCACCCAATTTTTTGTCTATGTGGGTTTTTTCCTAAAGTTTTTGGATTTTTTATGATTTAAAAGCCTATTTTTAATAGATTTTGCCCAATATTGGGAGATTTGGAGCCCGATTTGAGGCCAGATCCTTGGAGTAAGTTGGGAGGTTGATGCCCACTTCAAATCTATATAAACCAGGGGTTCTTAGAAGCCTTAGAGAGGTTCAGAATAGAAGAAATGTTGTATAATTGTAAAACCAAAGCCATTTTTATGCAGGGAAGCCATTGAGGAGGGGAACTTTGTGGGCCAATTCCGGGAGCTACGTTCAACCGTTTTCAGTGCCGTCAGTTGTGTTGGGTTCTTGAGGTCGAGCAGAACACAACTAGACCATTTTGTAATCCATTTGACACTTTTCGGATGTAATTTTGAAGCATTGAAGAGAAATAAGAAAGCCTCACCCACTGAGACAAAGGCCCGAAGACGTAGGCAATCTTGCCGAACTCCGTTAACAAATTTTCTCTTACGGTTTGCTGATTCTTTGTGTTTACTTTCAAATCTGCATTTCTTATTATGGCTACTATGTTATTTCATTAGTTTATGCTTCTTTCATCAATTCCTAATTGGTTAATGAACTCATGTTTTAAAACTCAACCATAGTCTTAAAAGATCATTTTGGATCATCCGCAGGGCCCACTCTTATAAATCCAAATATCTAATACCGTATAGATTCACTGACCTCTTTGACTAATCATATAGATTCACTTACCTTAATTTCCCCGGTCGCTTACTCGACAAGGAAATCTAGTTGGTCACTTACTTGTATAGTTGGTCGCTTTCGTTACGCTGACATTAAAATGTATATCTTGACACTGCATTGACTGTCAAATATAAATCCTAATCCCCAACCCTAGTTGTGATTAGTTAGGTTGCACCTTCTCTTCCTAGTCTAATAAATCCTATCTATAATAAGGGAAGGAGGGACAGTAAAAAGTACACGAATGACTGAGTCCCAGTCGATTATCCCAGTCGCCAGTCCCAGTTGCCAGTAAAATCCATATCTATCCATGCCCCATCCACTCAATGGCCCTAATCCAGTCAATGGTCCCAGTTGCCAGTAAAATCAATTTCTATCTAACTAGTGGAGGAGGGGGTTGCGAGTTTGTCAATGAAATCAATCTCTCCCGCCCAGGTTAGTGAAGGGAGGGGGGGGGTTACCCCGTTTCCAGTTCCTGGTAGTCCCAGTCCATCTAGCCCGGACATATATCCACCCACCTAGGGAGGAAGGAATGTATATATCCACGAGTATGGTGACTATTACGTTGACAAGTCATGGAGTACGGGAACTCCTTCGTGCAGACATTGGGAGTGGAGCTTCGAACTTGACCAGTCGCCATCCATATATATGAATGGAAATAAGGATGGACTGCTTTGATGAGTCGAAAGGTTAGGAGAGTTAGACAGGGTCAACGAAAGAAAAAAAGAAGCAGTTTCATACAAAAAATGGAGGATCAGGAGATGCTTGACGAAGGAGCGGAGATCGACTACGTTGATAAGTCACGAGGAATGGTTACTGATCCCCCCCATTTAAGAGATGCAAGAAAAAAATACAAGCTAAGAAGGATGTATGCTCATAAGAAAAACCAATAAGAGAAGCCAGTGAATGACCATATATATTCATTGACCGTAATTTCTTGAATTGACTATATAGATTCACTGACTGTTCCTGCTAGTTTCATTATAATGAGGATACAAGGCTTACCCTTCCAAAGAGCGAGGTGACACTGTCCTCGCCCTCCTTATGTCACGCGAGCTCTCCGTTATCGTAATTCAACAAGTCATAAGGAATGGTTAATTGAAATGAAATTATTTTAAAATCCACGTGCATCTTCTTTACTCATGGATGAGAAGAATAGGGTGCTCGATGAGCCTCTGATAAAACCAATCTACGAAGGTCATCATCCTATGGTATATACATCCTCCCCAAGTATCGTAAGAGTCCATCTGAATCCAGAGAGTCACCTTTGCATTTGTTTTCTACGACATCCTCTTTTTGCAAAGCAAACCTTACTTTCTCGTACCAACGGTCATTATGTAAATGACTTAAGACTTGGTCTTTTAAGTCTACCTTTAAGGAATTCATGGATTTCATTATTGGTCTACGACTTAGTGCATTTGCCACGCGATTTTCCTTTCCTTTAATATAAGAAATCGCAAAATCATATTCAATGAACAACTCACTCCAATGTCGTTGGCGAGCATTGAGGTCCCTTTGAGTCAAAATATACTGAAGGTTGTTATGATCAGTCTTTAGTTAAAAGGTTCTCCCAATAAGATAATGCCTTCCTAACTTCAGTGCCATCACAAGAGCTACTAATTCCAAATCATGGGTAGGGTAGTCTCTTTCATGATTCTGAAGTTTTCAGTATGCATAAGCGTCTCACACTCCCCTCCTGCATTAACATTGCACCCAAGCCTTCTTTGGATGCATCGGTAGAAAATAAGAAGACTTTCTCCATATTAGGCACCTTAAGGATCAGGGCGCAAGTCAGATGTTTCTTCAATTCTACAAATGTCGACTCACATTCATCCATCCATTAAAACATTTTTCCTTTCCGCTGGAGAGAGGTGATGGGATTAGCGATTTTCGAAAAACCCTCTATGAATCACCTATAATATCATGCCAGTCCCATAAAACTACGTACCTCTTGAACATTCCTCGGTGCTGGCCAATTCATTATTGCTTCGATTTGATCGAGGTCCACTGCAATACCTTCCCCACTGCGTATGTGTCCTAGATAATGAATCTTTTTCTAAAAGAAAGTACATACATTTGGACATCTTTCCATACAACTTATGCTCCCGAATACACTGAAGAACAAGTCTCAAGTGTTGCTCGTGTTCCCTTTCATTACGATAGTATATGAGAATGTCATCCAGAAAAACATGCACAAAGCGGTCTAGATATTTGCGGAAAACACTATTTATTAGATTCATAAATGTTGCAGGGGTGTTGGTCAACCCGAAAGGCACCACCATGAATTCATAATGCCAAGAAATCTAGTTATAAGGTGGTCTTATGAATCTCTTCCTCCTTAATCCTAATTTGATGATACCCAAATCACAAGTCAATCTTAGAAAACATTGAATCCCCTTTTAACTGATCGAACATGTCATCAATTCGAAGGATCAGATACCTGTTCTTTATGGTAGCTTTGTTCAAATCTCTATAATCAATACAAAGTAAAAGGGTATAGTCTTTATTCTTGAAAAATATCACTGGTGCACCCCATGGGGACACACTGTGCTAGATCATTCCTAGATCCAATAACTCCTTAAGCTTACTGTTGAGTTCATTGAGTTCCATAATCGTTATGCGGTAGGGATTCTTAAGTATAGGTTCTGCTCCTAATTTAAGGGTGATATTAAAGTAAATCTCCCTAACAGGGGGGTAACCCTTGAAACTATGAAGGAAAAACATCCTTGAATTCAGACAATAACAAATGGAGTTATGGGGGAGGACTACTATTCTCATCAACAACTTCAAATGCATATATCCTACACCCTTTCCTTAAACACTTCCTTACCTTCATTGCTTATATAAAACGAAGAAAAGCTTGGCGCTTGATTCCGTGAATCACTACCGGTTCTCCTTCGTCATTTAAGTAATGAACCTTTCTACCGAAGCAATCAAAGAGAGCTCGATGGCTTTCCAACCAATCCATGCCCACAATTAAGTCATAGGTTCCCAGGGCTATGCTATAAAGGTTCATATGGGTAACACAAGCTCCAAGATCTACCATACAATTTGAAACAAGAGGACCCACACATTTCTTAACTCTAGATGCCATTTCTACATAACGAAAGTCGTCATGCTTACGGGCTGCGAACCCACATCTGATTAAAGCTGAAGGATAAATCAAACTATCGGTAGCACCAGTGTCAAAAAAAAATGGAAAGAGAAAATTATTAATCATACCAGATGACTCCAAAACAGTGGCCCGATGCTCGAACATAAGGTTTTTTACTGCGACATGGATACAATGACTTCTCTGAGACTAATTGGCTTTATCTTTTCCCTCCTGCTGACCCGGTCTATTTCGTGTCTCAGGACAGTCTCTCTGGAGGTGTGGTCCTCCACAAGTCCAACATTCTACCTGCCGATGTGCTTCTGAATGACTCTGTATGGTACTCATAAACCTGCCTCGGCCCCTCTGGCCCTGACCTCTGCCAAAGGTCCCTCGTGAATGAGTCGGGTTCCCATGACCAACCATAGATACCACTGAAGCTACACTAGAAAATCGAGAGGGTGTTGAATGCCTTTGGTTGGTTCCGAACCTCCTTCCTCCAACTCTGTTAATATTTCCCCTGGAACTTCCACGGAAGGGCACTTTGTTTCTTCCGGATGACTCTCTTCTTAGGTCAACCATCATCTGATTCTGTCGGGACAACCTGACTGTATATGCTAATGTGGAGAGTTTCCACATGCGAACCTGTGTTCCAACCAAGGGATCAATTCCATTAATAAATCTCTCTACCTATTCCCCATCGTCAACCACCATGTAATCCACATGGGTTACTAACTCCATGAACTCTGCCTCATAATCATCAATGGATATTCCATTCTGCATTACGGCATGGAAGACACTTCTCTGTTGATCCATATACTCACCTGACAAATATCTCGATATGAACCTTTCCTCAAATAATTCCCAGGTTACCTCGGTCGCAGAAAGGTGCAATTTCTTTTCCTCATTAATCCACCAGATCAATGCGGCATCTCGAAGCCAAGTCATAGCCATTTGAGCCTTCTCGAGGGAAGTGTACTCCTGAAAGCTGAGACATCGTTTTACCCCCTCAATCCAGGCCTCGACTTTCTTTCCCCCTACCTGTCTTTGAAACACAAGCAATTTAGATTTGTGAACCTCTTTAGCAATATCCAGGGGGGCTTCAACTCTGCTCCAACCTTATGGCCTATCCTGATTCTGCTTCTTATTTTGTCCCTGGGCTCTTGCACTACCGGTATCTACAGGTCTTTCTTGGTTTTGCTTAAGGTTCTGTTCCTGCTGTATATTCTGGTTTTTATTCTGATTGGAAACAATACTTCGAAACATTTCAGTCATTGCTTCCAAGGAACATATTATGGCCTGATCTCTTGAGTTTTCTACATCTGGAGGGTTTTCGGTTTGCCTTCGTCTTTTGGGAGCCATATAATTCCTGTTTTCAACATTTATTTATGCGGGAAAAGTGAATAGTTATGAATTTATATAGTTCATTAAATCGTCTTCAACAATAATATTATGAAAATAAAATTTATTTATTTATTTATTGTAAATGTATTATGATAAGACAAACAATATTAGAAAAAATGCAGACTCAGAGAAGAGAGAGAAGAATGCAACTTATAGAGGTCCAAGGAGATAAGTGCCAAATCTCAGTTCCTCAAGCGACAATAGTTCTAATGCACTCCACCTAGAGGTTTTAGTAACTTCCATTGTGTTGAGGCCACTCTGTATGGTGGATGGGTGTATTGCACCCGAAGCGGACGCAAGGGGTGCCTCCGGAAACTCACCATCTTACAACCCATCGGTAGATTATGGACTATGGGAAGCCTTTGCTTGATATCTTATAACTCCAACTAGAATCCAGTCTCCTTATCACTCAACGATTACTCGATCTTCCAATATACCAGCTCCCTGGGATGAACATGGGTTATGGCCAATACGATAAGGCTACATCGAGAGTGCCGTGTTCCCTGATACGAGTAACCCGTGTATGTTATGCAATGTTATGCATATGGAAGACTGAAATAGAGTCAATTTATTTAAGGTCAGGTTCATAGAGGATAATTTACTAGTTGCTCACTAAGCATGACCAACACCCAAGCTAGCATCGTTAACAAAGCAAGCACCCTCTTCGCTAAGGGTCAGTTCTTTTGGTGATCTCACACTTTAGAGGAATGGGCGGTGGAGCCACTAATAATACCGTTTGGCCACCCCTTAATAAACTGGAAAATGCCACCTATTTCACTTTCCATTGATAAAAGAATAGTTTTTTCGGTCGAGTCACTTAACGTCCACCTTATTTGGGGGATAAAGTGGCTATAACCCACATTCAATTGGCACGGAAACATGTTTTATGGATGCTCTGGAGGAGGCCGAAGATTTTTAGGGAGACTTGTAGCTTTAGGGAGATCCTGAACCATATATCGCTGGGATGGTACATTAAATTGTCCCATACTACAACACGAAGGGAGCATTTAAGCCTGACGAACCCTAAAACCCTATTTGCCCCTTGCAATCTTCAAAATTATGGGATAACCTTATTTCCTTGCCCCCTCAAATCTCTCTTCAACTACCTCTTGATTGATTCTATATTTCCTATGAGACTAAGGTGAGCATCCTCATAATCAAAACTAGGGGCTAGTACTCGCTTGCTAGCTCTTGGGTTGGATGATACGACTCTTGCTGGAATAGTTGGATGGATGGGGTGGTTGGAATAGCTGGTTGGCTAGGTCTTTGAGGGAGAACCCACATTCAACGAGAATCGGGTGAGTGAGAACCTACATTCAATGGGTTTGAGAGATATGGCTAAAGGGGATGAATGAGATGAATGCTCTTGCTCACTGGTACGGCTAGTTGGGATGGATGGGATCGTTGGGGATCTCGATAAGCACCACCCAACTTCCCTTCCTTATGAAACAACACTTCTTTTACTTATCATGCTTTAGGTGAAAAATGACCCTCTAACAACATGGTGTCCTATGGAGCTCGAGCCCGTAGAGCGTTAGCGAGGAGCCATAAGCTAGTGAGGGCTCTGGTCTGGTTCGGTAAAAGCTTAAACCTTACAAATATCCTGGCCTAACCTAACTCGTTGAGGGGTGGCTGGTTCCCATTTAAAAAGTAAATAAATCTCACCTAACCCTGGCTTAACGAGAAGTGATCAGTTGGACGAAAAACATCTTCTCTCGGTGGTTGATGCTTGCTCCTGCTCCTCTCTCCGCTCCTTACGCCTTAGTTACATCTGCCTTTTCCCCTGCTATTGGTGGTGTTGCCATGAGTGCCTTCCTTTGATGCTGGTGATAGATGCTTATGCACTTGCGATGGCTTGGCTTAGTACCTTATTACTTTGGTGGGCTAGCTTTGGTAGTCGTTGGTGGCTTGCTAATATGGTTGTTCCTGTAAGATACTAAGTCACTGGTATATCGTAAGTTACTAAGTCGCTCATTGGTGCACCTAAATCAAAAAGATCAAAATCGAAAGAATGATCAAGTGATTTCGATATTGATAAGTTACTACTAGACTCTCTTCAAGCTTAAGGACCTTACCTTGTATACCTCCTTACAGGTGTAACTAGAGAGTTACAATTCCTTAGCGTAATTACGTATATAATAAAGCATAATTACACACATCACCCCACCCCTATAACCGACTTTCAATAGCTTTGGGATAACCCTCTCTCACCATATCTATTGGGATATCGGTTGGGTTGACTTTTCTTTCGTTGTGCTACCATGTTCTGAAGTTATCAACTAGATTATATACCATGTAGAGGTGGAAAACATGATAGTAATCAATCACCAAGGTAGATGTATAGCTTCCCTCCAACCCTCCGAGTTTGAGAAATATTCTAAATTCTACAATCCATATGTCTATATGACCACAATTTGGGTGGATAACTTCGTCAACACAAAGGACTGCATACAAATTCTAAGTGACTGGTGGATAGAAGGAAAGAAGTTTCAAGCCAAGGTGAATGACATCTACCCTACAATCCGTCTGATAACCCCTTACATATATATGCAGTGGCAATAATTAGCATATTGTATGGAGAAAATATGCCACACATGTCAAGGAGGCTTGGGTTCCATT
The DNA here is from genome assembly GCA_010110895.2 of Picea sitchensis. Taxonomy (NCBI): domain Eukaryota; kingdom Viridiplantae; phylum Streptophyta; class Pinopsida; order Pinales; family Pinaceae; genus Picea; species Picea sitchensis. The sequence continues at coordinate 103,664 of SNQJ01S0012263.1, read as the reverse complement.
AATATATTCTATGGTTTCAAAAGGCTCTGTCTTCAACTGGGCTGCTATTTTGTCCCATACTATGAGGAATTCATTGATAAGGCAAATGAACACATCCCAGATTCTCCACCAACATTTTACATGACATCATATCTACTGGATATAATATGTGCAAATGACCCTTTTCCTAGTATGGGATGGTCTTGGAGCATTTCCGACATCCCTGTTCATGTGTATTTTAAGGACCTATAGGATAATAAGTACAAGAGACAATTCCCCATAATATGTGATAACTTCTTCTCTCAAGTCTTTGAATTGATTTTCTGCAAGCCAACTTCCAGACTGTTGGATGAGGGAATACAACTACTTGATAAGATTGGGGACTGGTACATTGAAAAAGAATTAACCTATCTTCGTGTTTATGGAGCAACTGCAACTCCTCACCTTTTACCCAAGTTCGTACCCGATATATTGGTATTGAGAGAGATAGTGTACAAAACTCTTCTATTTGGATTCAATGCATCATTGGTTAAATACAAAATAAGTCTATTTATAACCTACCCCATGCACATTAGCCCATATGGTCTCAATAATTCTATCTTTGTCGGGATATAAGCCCAGACTATTGATGAATACAGGTTCATAGATGGAAGGTTTAAGAGAGATGATCCAAAGCACCTAGTGGCCCAACATGCTGCACAATTAAGCATATTGTGGCCATATTCCCATGACCATTGGGAAGAAGAATAAGAGGTAAATAGAAGGGTCAACTCCGAAATCAAATAAGGATAACCACTATTATAAGCTCACGCCTTAACTTGTTGATTAGGTCACCTACCAACATGCTAACTCGTAAGCATTGATCTAGGGTTGAGACATTACTATGCCATGGGAACGGGACCATGGTTAACCATCTCTAGTTGGATCTAAGGCAAAATCCCGTGTGTGATAAGGAGATAACTAGATCTACCCAACGAAGGCTAGGAACAACCAAACACACCTAGTTTTATTAATAACCGTACCGAGGTACCTTCCCTACTGCACCATTTAATATTACCCGCAACATATCAAATTGAAGTTTAAGAGCCTATCCTTGTTCCAGATGCATATCTAGTTCTAGGGCCATGTCCTTTTCCAGCCGCCCATCTTGTTCCAAGGCCATCAGTAACAGAGGTAGCTAGAGCATAGGTAGAGACTTATTTTTTTGTAGTAGAGTAAAAGGTAAGAGCATAGACAAAAGAAAAGTTGTGTCCAAAACATACCTATTGAATGATTCACTGAACTGATTAACCTGAACCATGCTAACCTCACCTACCGATACTGACTGATTCACTGAAACTGAACCAAGCAATTGAAACATAAACATCCAAGCCATTAAAACAATATCAAATCCAGAGAAAAAGAACCATGACATGGCTAATGCTACTACCCAAATCTAGAGACATCGAAAGAACCCTAACACTGCTACTGCTTCTATCGCTTGCTAACGAACCTTCCAAGGATAACATCCAAGGCTAACTAACCCATCGAAGGCTAATGCATCCAATGCTACTGATTAACAACTTGAACTTATGAAAAACCTTGAACTACTACTTCTACGCTTCGCTAACACTCATACTTCCAATTGTAGCTACGCTACTTTCCATCCTATAAACAACTATATAAGATACTCTATGATCTTACCTTCAAGGACCTTATCATGTTTTTTTTATTTTAGAAATCATGGCCTAAGTTACTATTTATAGAGGGGTGCTTTGTCTATGTCCGCCTTTAATTACCTTGGCCGACTTCCAACCCTTCTCCTCTCTTGGCTAGCTTCCAACCTTTCGCCTATGCTTGGTGCTCAGCCTAGCCGGGTTGGTCCTAATGTTTTGCCTCTTGGACGTTTTTTTAGGTGCTCATCCCTTCTGTGATTCTTAGCTATAGGGGGTTCCTAGTGAGTTATATTATCTTTATCTAGGATTGAGTTAGGGGATCCCCTATAGGGGTTACTTAAGGCATGGCTACTCGTAAAGGATGGTTGTTGAGCCAAAGGAGAGGAAAAGACAAAGGGAAAGCGCTTGCCAAAACACCCAGTTGATACCTCACTAGACCTTATCGCACCTTTCTTATATATATGATAGCCAATCCCGACTTCCTTTTGGCAGTGCCTCCCTCTAGTCAAGCAAGACCATAATAGTAAGGACCTATAGCTAGGACCTTACTGCGCCTTATCTCCTTGGCCGCTAGGAACTTACTACGCCTTATCCCCATCCCCTTGGCATATATTTTACTGATCGATCGGTAAGCAATGGTAACCTTAGTACCCTTCAGTCTTGGATATGTATCAATAGTGATTAATTATATGTATCGATATCTATCTCTTACCGCCTATCCTTTTACTTTTATTGACCTAAATATATTATATAATACAGAGAATATATAGAGAAATACTTCAATTGGTCAAATCCCTTTAGTTCTTGTATTTACCAAGCTTCCTTTACTATAGAATACGTAGCCAAGGAGATAAGACCTACAAAAGCAATCTATCAGTACTAATAGTAGTAGAGGTATTCCCCAAAGTCAAGTGGTTAGTGGCCGATCGGGGGAGCATATTCTCTAGTCTCCGACGGGAAGCAACAGAGGAGTAGTTACTCAATCCCTCTCCCCTCTCTCTATCCAAGAGTAAATTCTCTCACCCCTTTCTCTCACCTTATTTCCCCCTTCACTACCATATATAACCCTAAAGTCTTTGTAAATACATAACTTATTGATGAATAAGTCTTTAGGAAGATACCCATTCTTAGCAAGCATTGTAAATCATGGAGAGCAGAGCCAGATCCCCTCATTTTTGAATGGAAAAGAGAGAGCTTCCATTTCTATAATGAATAAGAGTCATAGGGGGTTCCTCCCCAACAATCAATGAAGAATCTTCAGGGAGAAAAACCGGCAAGCACACCAACGACCTTCCTTGATTCTCCTTGCATTCTCACCCTTTAGGATGAATGTAAAGAGGACCTTAACAAAAGGGAATTCGAGAAGCGGGAGCGGACAAGAACAATTCCATATTATTCACAACAAATGGAAAACACCATTGAGAAGGCTTCAATAACCCCGTAGCATGATCAATCCCTTCGGGTCATGCTAGAAATAATTCAAATGAACCAACCCCCTATGTGTTGAGATCGAGCCTTCTTCCCAACAACCTGGGATATGTTACAGTCACAAGCCATCTAGTCATGAACCCCAGTATGTAAGTAAGGCCTTTCACCCCGCAAGCCAGCTAAGTCAAGCTCAGTGGAACATAAACAATACACATCTATTCTTTCCAGAGATATAATCAAGAAATAAATGCTAACTAAGGGAAAGGCTTGAAGTTACTCATCGGGTTGGGGGGGGTGCCTATGCTTGATATAGGAACATGGATGGGAAGGTTAGGGATGGGGGGCATGGAATGCAAAGGACAAACGTTGGGGGGGTGGGCATTAGTGAATACTTCTAGTGAGTTTATATTCGTAGTGGGTTAAGAGACTTTGTAAATACTTTCCACTGATTAAGACAAAGTGAAAGCCATATTGATAGGAAGGATGGGATAGATCAATACCGATGATAGATTACTTCAAGGTCAAGCAGGTTTTCTATGTCAAGCCTGATTCAACCAGCTCAATAAGCATGCAGGATGGGCAAGAGATAAAGTCTCATAGCTCCGATAGGCCAACCATAGTTCCCTTACCATCTCGGGTGAAGGTTTACCTACTCTGCCTGGTTGTGAAAAGACTTGCTTGGGTGAATTATGGTCAAGCAAGAGAT